>SJYC01123232.1:0-56537 GCA_006408675.1 Madoqua kirkii
CACCACCATCACCACCATCTGTATCACCACCACTATCATCAATACCACCACCACGACTACCACCACCACCATCCCACTGTCACCACCCCATCCCGCCATCACCACCATCCCACCATCACTACCACCCCACCATTACCACCACCCCACCATCACCACCATCTCTATCACCACCACTATCATCATCAGCCCACCATCCCGCCATCTCCACCACCACCACTATCACCACCATCACCACCATCTCTATCACCACCACTATCATCAATACCACCACCACGACTACCACCACCACCATCACCACCATCCCACCATCACCACCACTACCACTATCATCAATACCACCACCACGACTACCACCACCACCATCACCACCATCCCACCATCACCACCACCACCCCACCATCACCACCCCATTCCACCATCACCACCATCATCCCCCCCACCACCACTATCACCACCATCACCACCATCTCTGTCACCACTACTATCGTCAATACCACTACCACGACTACCACCACCACCATCCCACCATCACCACCATCCCACCATCACCACCACCATCCCACCATCACCACCATCCCACCATCACCACCATCTCTATCACCACCACTATCATTATCTGCCCACCATCCCGCCATCACCACCACCATTCCACCATCTCCACAACCATCCCATCATCACCACCATCATCCCACCATCACCACCATCTCCACAATCATCCCATCATCACCACCACCATCACCACCACCATCCCACCATCACCACCATCTCCACAACCATCGCATCATCACCACCATCCCATCACTACCATCACCACCACCACCATCATCAACAAGGAAATAAAGCAGAAATATACCCAACTAACTTAGGGACTTCACCTCTCTTTCTCCTCTCAAAACCAGGATAATGCTAGTTAGCATTCACTGAGCACTTACTATGTATTTTCTCACTTGATCCTCTCAACAGCCGCATGGAACAAGTGCTGTTATTCCTCACCCCCACCCCCATTTTACGATCGGAGGAAGAGAGTCTTTAAGTAATATGTCCTGGGTCATGTAGATCCTGGTGGCAGAGGCAAGCTTGACTCACTCTCAACCACTCGGTGCTTTCCTCTCAGTCCTGTGAAATTCAAATGGCACCCTGCTTTTACAGCAGAGGCTCATAAAGGTTAAGAGACTTGCTCCTGGCCACTGAGCCAGGGACCAGATCTTGTCTTTTCCTCCTGGTTGGGGGCTCTGTGCCTGAGTCCACACCCTGAGAGCCAGCTCTTTATCCAGCCTTCCAGACTTTACTGTCTTCAAAGACTGCTGCCTTCTAGGTAATATGGCTGTAATTACTCAAAGACAATTGAACCCCATGTTAGAGCCCCTGGATGTGTGTCTTTTCTATGCCTCTCTCTGGAGCTTGCAGGCAGTTATCTTGCATGACCGAATGGAATGAGACTTCTCTGGAGGTGAAATAAGATCTGTCTGCATGTCTTCCTTCTCCCCACACCCTAGGCCACAGGAGGATGTGTTGATCAGAATTGCAAAAGGGCTCTGCAAATTATAAAGTGTTTATAAAAACTTGTTATGATAAACTTTCTGATTAGTAAGGCCTGTGGAACAACTGAGCTCTTGGATAGCAAGCTGACAGTGTCATTTCAGGAATTTATTACAACATGAAAAAGGCATTATGAGAAATAATTGCAAGAATTGCCACATCCAGCCTGAAGAAGAGATGGCTTGTGGAAGCAAGAGCAGCTTCAGACTTTGCATCCACTGTGCCTGCTGCCAGGGCCACCATCCCCTGTCCCTCTCCTGGCAGGGCAGGTCTCTACTTAAATCTCATCTTGCTATCAAGAAATGGAATCTTTCCTGCCATATTAGTAACAAAGAATGTGATAGTCACCAACAATTGCAGCCTTCCATGTGAGCCGGTGAGCTCAGAGGAAACTCGGGGAGGAAGATAACCCCTGCTGTCTAGCAGCCATCCGACTGCAGCCACTCCACACAGTGAGCCCTAAGGAAACTCAGGATGTGACAACACCAGATGCTGGCCCTAGGTAGCTGAGGTGCAAGGCGAAGGAATGATTCCTTTGAGCCCATTTGCATCTTCCCATAATAAAAAAGCACTAAATTCCTTGAGATATCGGGTTTTCCTTTAATGCACAATAATCTTTTGATGTTCAGGTTACCTGTCCTCTGTTACAAAACTTCTGTCTAACCTGGCTCCTCCCCTCCCTTCCGTGGAGCAGTTCTCTCAGGGTTACTTGAGATGCTGCCTGTCCGGCTTGAAGCCCCCCAAATTCCCAATGAATAAAATACCGCTCTTGACTTTTAGGTTGTGAATATTTTTTTAAATCTACACCATTGTGGGAATCTCTGGCCACTTTGACACCCAGGGTACTCTCTTGGCCATTTCATTTCATCTTCAAGCCTGAAGATGAAATGGTTCCAGATAATTTATTTGTATTGGTAATCACTGAATGAATAAATGAATGGAGTGAGAAATGTCAAATCTTCCACGGAGCAGTCAAAGTGACATGTTTGGTCATATCATTCTCTTCCTTAAAAACTGTCCAAAGACCTCCTCATCCCTGCACTTACAAGAAAAAACTCCCTCCGTTTCCTGGCCCCCGAAATGGTACTGCCCCACTGAATTCACACCCATCTCCCTTGTTCCCACCTGTTCAGCCCTCTGGCTTCTCCTCTGTTCTGAGAGGGTACCAAGCTCTTCCCACCCCAGGGCCTTTGCCCATGCTGTTCCCTCCACCCACATTCCCCTCCCTGACCCACTCTTCATGCGGGTGCCCCATGCCCTCCTTCCTCCTAGACCATTTTATTCACAGCATGCTTCTTCCACCAACACCGCCCATTACTGACCCTGCTGCAGGCTCTTCTAAGTGTCCCTTATTTGTTTGTGAACTATATTTTCAATCTTTCTTCTTTACTAGCCTGTAAATAGATTGGTCAGAGCTGGGCTTTAATTACTCCACTGTATCTGCCTAATAAAGTCCCTCAAAAGGCTGGGGCGAGGGGGCTTGAAACACAGAATTTTCTTCTTTCACAGTTGTGGAGGCCAGAAGTTTAAAATCAAGGTATTGGCAGGGAGGTGTCTTCCTGGGGACTCAGTGGGAGGATCCTTCCAGGCATCGTCCACCCACCCTCCCCTCCCCCCAGCTTCTGGTGGTGGCCTGCAGTCCTCTGTGACCATGGCTTGTGGTGGCATCACCCAGTCCTCGCCTCTGTTATCATGTGACCTTCTCCCCAGGTGTTTCCATCTTCACATGGTGTTCTTTTCTGTGTGTCTGTGTCCAGATTTCTCCCTCCTTATAAGAGAACATAAATCCTTGGATTAGGGCCCATCCTATTCCAGGATGACCTCAATTTAACTGGATTACATCGGCAAAGACTCTGTTCCAAATAAGGTCACATTCTGAGGTTCCAAGTGGACATAACTTTTGAAGGGGGCAATGCTAATTCAATCTTCTACACCCACTATCCCTGGCAAGCAGTCCACTGTGTTTGTTAAATGAATGACTCAATTAATGACTGATCCAGATGACCATTTTCTCCAGACGAAGAGTGAGCATTTATGTTCCGGAATGTTCTAGAGGAACATCCAGGACATGGGGCAAGAGTCAAGGAGGAAGATTTCAACTCAAAAGGAAGAAGGACTAGTGGTGCCTGAGAGGGGCCAGCGTGCTCCCCCATTTCCTTACTTCGCTGACCCAGTGGGCTTGGCATTCAGGCCTCGGTTCAGCTGGAGGAGAGAGGGCAGGAGTGTCCCAGGAACACTGGTCATGGGTGGCTGCCTCATCAGCAGGGAGCTCCAGGTCACTGGGCATCTGTGCCTCATGCCCAGCAACAGCTGTGTCACCATCTTGCCAGGGACTGTGTCAAGGAGCTTCAGATGGATGAGCAGAATCTAAGAGCCTTTCTGATCCTGAGGCTGTGTGATTTATTATCACAACCAACACTGCAGGGCCAGTCACGCCCAGAGGGCAGTGCCCACACTCCTTCCAGCCGAGTGCATGGTGGCCTGGAGAGGCAGGGGTGGGGCATGGCCTTTGGTTTCACACTCTGGCAGCAATGATAAACTATCCTCCAAAAACGTGTACTCCCCTTTCCATAGTGCCACTGCTCAGGCAAGGACTGTATTTCCCAGCACCCCTGGTTCTGTGTGTGGTCATATGACTACTTCTCACCAATGAAATGCATGAGAAGTGATGTCACTTCCAGGCTGTGGGTATAAAGAAGCATGTGCCTTCTCTACACACTCATTCTCCAACTGCCAGCCAGGCAGGAGGTCCCTGAAGCCAAGGAAACAGTGAAGTCACCGACTGGTCGAGCCTGGGTCCTTGAATCACCATGTGGAGGAAGGGTGTCCACCAATCAGGATCACCAGATAGCACTGTCAGAGAACAAAAACTACCTTCTCTGGTTAAACTGCTGAGGTCTGGGGATTATTTACTACAGTGGTCAGCACTGTTTAATTGACATACAGACAAACCTGATTCTACTGCTCCGCTGGCCACCTAGCCTTGCTCAAGTATCTCTTGTTCTTCTAGCCTTGGTTATGACACAGGAGTAATACGTGCCTTCAGAGGTTGTTGTGAAGAGTATAAAAGGTTATTAAACCATGTAAAGTGATTTGCACAAAATCTGGCAGCCATTAAGTAGCCTTAACCAAAGTCAACTCCCTCCCCTGCCAAACCCAATACCTTTCTCAGGTCACCTAACAAATCTCTGTCACTTTCCTGCTCTAGGCCAGACAAGACTACACATGCCCTCATAGAGGTTTTCCTGGGCAAACTAGGATATTACTTGAGTAACTGCTGCTGCTACTGCTGCTAAGCCGCTTCAGTCCTGTCCTACTCTGTGCGACCCCAGAGACAGCAGCCCACCAGGCTGCCCCGTCCCTGAGATTCTCCAAGCAAGAATACTGGAGTGGGTTGCCATTTCCTTCTCCAATGCATGAAAGTGAAAAGTGGAAGTGAAGTCGCTCAGTCACGTCCCAGCTCCTAGCGACCCCATGGACCGCAGCCTACTTGAATAACTAAACTTCTAAAAACAAACCAAAAGGAGTGATTATAGTTATCAAGAGAAGACCAGAAAGACGGAAGTGAGCCATGAAAATAAACATCCTCCAGCCCTCTCAACCAGCAATTCCTGTATTCCAGTCCCAGCTCCACCACTGACTCTGAGCTCTTGGGACCTGGGATAGAGTCACATGCTTCCCTGGACCTCAGAGTCCCCATCTGTGAAATGGCTGGAGCCTCCAGCTCTGTCCCTCCATTGTCTTACACGTCTCTCTCCACACTCAGAATCCACTCCACTCATCACAGAGAAGAACATGTCTTTACCTCTAGAATGCTGGGTGCCTTCAACCTCCAGGCCGGCCAGCTAACCTGGATGGCACGGCTCTGGCAGCCAGAAAGGCAGCTTAGGGGTAGACACAGGAGTCTGTGGATGGGCTCTATTTCCTTGGAAAATTCTGGGCACAATATAGAAAGCTGCATCGGGAAGAGGCCCACATAATCCAAGCTCGGGGGACCCTGGGAATCTCACAGTCTGACTGCCTACACTTTATGGATGGAGTCCAGTGGGCTGAGAGTGGAAGCAACTTGCCTGAGGTCACCGCATGGCAGTGGGGGCAGCATAAGCACTCAGCACCGCAGCCCTGGGCCCCACCATCCCACCAGGCCAGCCCCTCCTAAAGGGTTTTCACTTGAAGACCTGTGCTCTGACCTCTGCAAAGGCAGATTTCTGATTAAACTTGCCTATGAGGAGGTGGGCAGAAAGTTTCTGTATGAGGGAGGTGGGAGTGCAGGAGGATTTGAGTGTTCTTGGTTACACTCCCAGCCTTGTACTGACATTTTTTTTTCTTTTTCCAAGGAAATGGTTGCTGTTGTTCTGTTGTGAAGTTGTGTCCAACTCTTTGTGACCCCATGGACTGCAGCACACCAGGCCCTTTTGTCCTCTACTATCTCCTGAAGTTTGTTCAAATTCATGTCTACTGAGTTGGTGATGCTATCTAATCATCTCATCCTCTGTTGCCCCCTTCTCCTTTTGCCATCAATCTTTCCCAGCAGATGGTAGGCAAATCAATTAACCACTTGATTCTGGTGACCTCTACTGGACATACTTTTAACAGCAATATTTAGGACTAAGTTCCTAAAAGCTGTTGTTGGGAAACATTGAGGGCAGGTGGAGAAAGGGACCACAGAAGATGAGATGGTTGGATGGAAACACCGACTCAATGGACATGAGTTTGAGTAAACTCCAAGATACAGTGAGGGACAAGGAAGCCTGGCGTGCTGCAGTACATGGGGTCACAAAGAGTTGGACACCACTAAGTGACAACAAAAAACAACTGCACTTTTCCCCTGCTTTTGGAACATTTTTATTTTTCACTGGGTCCAGAATTTGTAGTCGAGTGATGGGAATGCAGGTGAAAAGTACTGTGTAAACTGTAGTGTGCTTAGTTAGTATTTTCTAACATGTTGCTATGGATGTGGGGGCTGCTGGCTTTCCAAGGTCCTCAGTATAAGTCAACAACAACAAAAGGACTAAACTCAAGAGACAAAGAACTCAGACAACTTCCCCAAGCAGTTTATCTGAGGCTGTACCACTAAGACTCTCACAGGCCTGTAGATTCTGCGATGGTGACAAGCTCTCCAGTGATGTGTATGCAGTTGGTACCTAAGGCAGAATTTTGAGGAGGGAAGAGATGGGGAATTTGATTTACCCACCTCTGAGTACAGAGGCGCTTCCATGTGCCACCTCACCACCCTGATATCAGAGAAAAGGCAGAGATGTGATTCCCCTGAAGACACACAGCTGGTGAGCGTGGGACTTATACTGAGGACCTTGGAAAGCCAGTGGCCCCCACATCCATTGGTTTGTTGTAAGCCTGAATCTAGTTTTGAAAGTAATTGTATACAGTGGTATTTTAATGTTTACTATCTGACATTTCCTGTAACTTGTGGAGTTCATCTCAGTTCAGTTCAGTTCAGTCGCTCAGTCATGTCTGACTCTTTGTGGCCCCATGGACTGCAGCACGCCAGGCCTCCCTGTCCATCACCAACTCCCGGAGCTTACTCAAACTCATGTCCATTGAGTCGGTGATGCCATCCAGCCGTCTCATCCTCTGTCGTCGCCTTATCCTCCCACCTTCAATCTTTTCCAGCATCAGGGTCTTTCCCAAATGAGTCAGTTCTTCGCATCAAGTGGCCAAAGTATTGAGGTTTCAACCTCAGCATCAGTCCTTCCAATGAATATTCAAGACTGATTTCCTTTAGGATGGACTGGTTGGGTCTCCTTGCAGTCCAAGGGACTCTCAAGAGTCCTCTCTGACACCACAGTTCAAAAGCATCAATTCTTCAGGGCTCAGCTTTCTTTATAGTCCAACTCTCACATCCATACATGACTACTGGAAAAACCATGGCTTTGACTAGACAGAACTTTGTTGACAAACTAATGTCTCTGTTTTTTAATATGCTGTCTAGGTTGGTCATAGCTTTTCTTCCAAGGGGCAAGAGTCTTTTAATTTCATGACTGCAGTCACCATCTGCAGTGGTTTTGGAGCCCAAGAAAATAAAGTCTCTCACTGTTTCCAGTTTCCCCATCTATTTGCCATGAAGTGATAGGACCAGATGCCATGATCTTAGTTTTCTGAATGTTGAGTTTTAAGCCAACTTTTTCACTCTCCTCTTTCACTTTTATCAAGAGGCTCTTTAGTTCTTCGCTGTCTGCCATAAGGATGGTGTCATCTGCGTATTCAAGGTTATTGGTATTTCTCCCAAAAATCTTGATTACAGCTTGTGCCTCATCCAGCCCTGCATATCACATGATGTACTCTGCATATAAGTTAAATAAGCAGGGTGACAATATACAACCTTGACATACTCATTTCCCGGTTTGCGGAGGTTAAAACAGAAACCAAAAGTGACTTCATGACTTGTATATAGTTCAATCACCTATTTATGCATTCTTTCACTATATCTTAATTACAAGGAAAGTTTATTTTGAAATTGTCTTCCTCTTTAAGCACTGGTTCATCAAAGCTTGATGTGAAGATACTGCCTTTTTTTCCATCAAAAGTGACAATCTTTACATTTAATTTCTATTTATAAGCCCTTGAAATTTTGAAGTATTGCAATAGCTGTCAAAACCAGAGATTCTAAGCTCACTAAAGAGTTCTAATAGCTCTTGGCATGCTGTATTGCAATGTCCCTGTGTACAATTTTGTAATAATTTACTGACAAAGTTTCCTGCCAGAGCCCCAACAGTTCCTACCCCAGCCCTCAGGCCTGAGAGTCAATGTTTATAAAGGTCCCCCTAGGACAGACTCCTGGCATGAAGTCCCTCCTCTCTTCCAGGGCCTCCCACTGGCCACCATGATCACCACCAGCAGCTTAGGTCCCAGCCCCGGTCCCAGCCTCCCCAGGACCCCACAGTGCCCCAGGCCACCCAGGCATGTGTGTATTTTGTAGCCCAGCAACCAAGCTGACTGCCTGGAGCACAGCACTGCCACCTGGCACATCCCCTGAGCATGCTCTGTCGTCCTGTCAGATGTTAATTATGAAGCACAGGTTCAAAGAAAAACTGATTAAGACTTTCAAGATGGCGACCACACAGCATTAAACTCAGTCTTTCTGGGAGCAGAAAGTGAGACTTGAGAGGATGCATATCTGTGAAGCCAGCCCTGCTGACCGTCCTGGCCGATATTTACTGAACTCCCTACACGCCAGACCTGGTCTAGGAAGGAACCCATGTAGTTCTCACAACAACCTGATGAGGTCTTGCTATCACCCCCATTTTACAGATGGGGAAACTGAGCATCCTAGAGATAAAGTGATTTACGCAGGGTCCAGAGCTAGCAAGCGGCAGTGTCCGGGCACCTAGTCTGGCCCCAGAGCCAGTGTTCCTAACACATCAGCTGTACAGTTTACTCCACTTCACTCTAGGGCAGCAGGATTATCCACCATTTCTACTCTCAGAGTCCTCAGCATCTCACTCACTCTGGCCCATCCCAGCAGCCAGGCAGAGCTAGATGCCCAGCTTTCTTATCTCCCAGCATGAAGAGAGGAAGCAGTTCAGGCCAGAACTCCCACCTGCTCAGTCCTAGACTCTGGTAATCAAATGTAAGGGGTCTGTAATGAGGATGCCCCAGATTTAGTCAACTATTAATAGTCACCTATTCAACTATAATAGTCATCACCCATTAGAAAGCCCTGAAATCAATTTAGGGGGCTGTGCCCAGTAGTTTTAAAATATGAGATAGGAGACAAAGTGTCAGAGTGCACCTCTGAAGCAGGGTGACTACTGCTTTGCACGAGCTTGGTTTTAATTGTGTTTGCATGTGCTGGCCACACAGCAATTCTCTTTCTTTCTGTGCCTCCTTGAACAAGTCCATCTCAGATAACTGTTTCAGCTCCTCTGCCCAGGGATCCACCCAGGCACGTTACAGAAGTACAATGGCCACTCCTGCCATCTGAGAGCACATGGCCCTCTTGTGAGCCCCAGCACCCCCAGCGATTTGGTTTCCCTGGGGTACGTCCTGCAAAGGCTGGGCCAGGAACGGTGGAGGCACTGCCCAGAAGCATAGGTAACTAGGTCTGGAGGGAGTCAGATTTCACAGATGAGGCTTCGGCTGTGGAGGGCAGGGCTTCTTAAAGGAGGCATCACTGAACTCCGAGACCCGGCCTCTCTGCATCAGGACCACCCCAACAGCATCATCTCCCACCCCAGTCCCACATCCCATCTAGGACAGTGGCATGGGTTCAGCTCCCATGAGGGGCATGAGAAACCTAAACCCAAGCCGGTCCCCACAGTGCCTGGGGAGTGGAGTCACTCCAGCAAAGAGGCTCGGCCGTGGGGATAAGCATGAGACAGGCATCCGCTCAGCACCTGTCAGGCGATCCAGGTGTCATTGTTGACACGGGACGGATCCTGGCAGGACAGTTGTCAGGGACAACAGGCACATCCACATCCAGCGTCCCTGAAGCATGCAGTCCTGTGCAGGGTGACTTAGAAGGCACAACTCCTCAGTCCTGACAGTGACCCCACTAAGTGTCAACATCTCCATTTTACAGAGCAGAAAACTGAGGCTCATGGAGGCAGTGCCTTGCTCAGAGTCCCACAGCTGCTAAGTGGAGATAACATGTCTAGCTATGTTTGGGCATTCGGACTCGACTTATTAGATGCAGAAAATGGCAACCCACTCCAGTACTCTTGCCTGGAAAATCCCATGGACACAGTCCACAGGGTCGCAAAGAGTTGGACACGACTGAGCGACTTCACTGTATTAGATGCAGGCTTGTCCAGCTCCCTTGCGGCAAGTGAGGAAACGGAGATGAAGGGATGGATTCCAGGCCCTGCAGGTTTTGAGAAGCAAAGCTGAGGTGAGGATCAACCCTGCTCACCATCCACAGTTAAGCCTTCCACCTGCACCCGAGAAGAGTCACCCTCACCTCCTAGACACCTGGGCCCACTCCGCCTCACTTAGAACCCGCCACTACCTGCTTCTCTGGTTTGATTGGTCCAAAGGTCAGGGCCTGGGACCCTGGGACCTGGATACAGCTCATCGGTCACTATCAGTGTGCTGTACACCCTTCCAGGAGAAATCCAGGTTTTCCTGTGATGAAATAAAGGGCTGAGCCTGGTGAGTTACACAACCATTGAGGCACTCGTGTTTAGGGCTGCCAGATAAAATATGGGGTGTCTGGTTAAAACTTTATAAACCATTTTTCAGTGTTTCTTAAATACTGCATGGGACATACTTATACTAAAAGTTCTTATTCATCTGGATTCAAATTTAACTAGCGTTCTGTATTTTCATTTGCTAGATTTGGAAGGCCTCTTCGTGGTCTGATTTGGATAATCCAGGTATTCTTATTCAGCAGACTTTGCTGAGTGTAACCTTGGCTGTAGGTTAGTGCAGGACAGAGGGGAGGGAGAGGCTGAGTTGGTTTGAAAGAGAAAGACGACTGTCCTCCTGCAAAGCAGCTACCCGTCCTGTAGGCCCATGTGGTCAAAGCAAAGAGCTGAATCTCCATAGGATACAGTTGTCATGGAAACCAAATCTGATCTCCTTGCTGATGGCATCTCTGGCCAATTACTGGGCTTCTCTCTTTCCATCTGTGAGTGGCTCAAGCGGACCCGCCTCACAACGAGATTGGATGTGTGTGGCGGTGCTAGCTTAGTTGTCACGTTGTGTCTGACTCTTGCCACCCCATGGACTGTAGCCCAGCAGGCTTCTCTGTCCCTAGGATTTCCCAGGCAAGAACACTGGAGTGAGCTGCCAAGCATCACGTGTGTACCGAGCAGGCCTTCAGCAGCAATTGTGTAGTGGCTAGCACTCTGGCTGAACAGCTGCCAGAAAAATGCTCAGAGACGCTGCATCAATGCTTGCTGAGCAGAGAGAAAGACGCTGGGATCCTCTGCCAGGACTCCAGCCAGGCTGCACACAGACCTCTGCAGGGCCACAAGCTGGCTTTGTCCTCTAGAAACAGTGTCCACTGGGGCAGATACTGCCCTCTGTCCCCTGCACCTCAGTTTCTCTCTACCCCCTTCTTCCTCACTAACCCAACCCAGCTTGGCTCTGGACACCCCTGTTTTCAGCTAAAACTACATTTTCCCAGACTCCCTTGCAGCTATCTTGACCAAATGCTGCCACCTTGGGATGGCAAATAGAAGTTGCTTTCTGGAAATTCTTTCTAGAAATTGGACTTTCTGGAAGCTGTTTGTAGAAAGAGGCAGACCAGCTGTCACCCTCCCCGCTTTGCCCTTCCCTTTGCCTCCATGCTGCCTGGAGCACAGAAGCAGTGCTGGAGGTTGGGGAGCTACCTTGTGGGCAATGCATGTACACACAAGAACTGCTGTCTTAGTCCCCACTGCTCACCATGGGACCATTTCTTATGTGGTAAGAGCATTGTGGTCACATCTTTGTTGCACGTTCAGTTCAGTTCAGTCGCTCAGTCATGTCCGACTCTTTGCGACCCCATGAATCACAGCACGCCAGGCCTCCCTGTCCATCACCAACTCCCGGAGTTCACTCAGACTCACATCCATTGAGTTGGTGATGCCATCCAGCCATCTCATCCTTGGTCGTCCCCTTTTTCTTCTGCCCCCAGTCCCTCCCAGCATCAGAGTCCTTTCCAATGAGTCAACTCTTCGCATGAGGTGGCCAAAGTACTGGAGTTTCAGCTTTAGCATCGTTCCTTCCAAAGAAATCCCAGGGCTAATCTCCTTCAGAATGGACTGGTTGGATCTCCTTGCAGTCCAAGGGACTCTCAAGAGTCTTCTCCAACACCACAGTTCAAAAGCATCAATTCTTTGGCGCTTAGCCTTCTTCACGGTCCAACTTTCACATCCATACACGACCACCAGAAAAACCATAGTCTTGACTAGATGGACCTTAGTCGGCAAAGTAGGCAGGCCTAATCCCTGATGTCTTCACCCCTGTGTGCAGGAACCACCGTGATCTCCCCTATCTTGTAGCTGTATATTGATTAATAGCCTAGAAGGCCCCACAGCAGCCCCATAACAAACACTGTTGGGCCCCACTTTCACCCCTTGTCCTTGCCACCCCAAGGGGCACACTGGCCAGACTTCTAACCTTAGCCTTCCCTGCCCAAGGCTCTTCTGGTCTCTTGTGTTCCCCATGTCATCTGCATCGCAGGCAGGCAGGAAAAAGGAATTAACCCTTCCCAGAAGTCTTCCTCTAGCAGAGTCTGAAGGGAGTTGTGGGTAACTCCCCCATTTCCCAGGCCACAGAGTAGGATGCTCTCAGGTGTGTGTCCCACCTTGGCTCCCAGAATTTCCCCAGGGGCCCAGCCACAGTATCTTGCTTGAACAACATGCCCTCTCATGTCTGTCCTCCCCTCCCTGTTTCACTTCCCCACTCCTCTACCTGGGGTTACCTCCCAAACAACCTGCTTGCCTGTAGGTCAGCTTCTGGGGTCTGGCCGTATTACTTTGTCTTCACCCCACCCCTTGTGGTTGGTGGGCAGCGCTGGTGTCCTTATAATTCAGGAGAGGAAACCGAAGTGCTCCTGTACCACGGAGACTGACCATGAGAGGGAGAGGCGGGCATAGGCTCAGGGATGCTGGGCACGAGGGCTCCAAGAGCAGGTGTGTGTGGCACTCATTCTCTGTGTTTGCAGAGGCAGACACACTCCACCAACATCTTCCCAGGTCAAAGCTGCTCAACTTACAGTTCCTGAGAGCAATACTTACAGGGCAGACACTGTCAAGCCCAAGACAAAAGATAGACTGAGTCTGTTGTGCAAACACACACACTCGCATGATTTATTTTCTCTGGGTCAGTAGAGCAGATGGCTCTCCTGACTCATCCTTGCTGCCCCATCCTCAGGGGCCCAGGATCCTCCACTCTTCTTCCACCGAGGGAGATGGCCCTTTGGAAGCTGACCTCTGTGCGCCCGGGATGCATCCTGGGGTCCCCACTGGTGAAAGGTGGGCACTGCTTTATGCTGCAGAGTTGGGAAGGGAGAGAAGACAGTTTAGTATCAGGAAAAAGTTGTGGAGCCCAAGGGCTGCTTCAGATGGAGCCCAATCCACATCTGCTCTGCTTATCCCAGATGCTCCTGGAGAGACAACTGTGTCCTACATGGAGAAGTGGGACAGGGTCCTGGAAGAGGGGGCCCTGAGAGGAGGGCCTGCTTCGTACCCTACGCACACAGCTCAGGTTCAGATAGGACGGCTGAGTCACATTATGGTGTGTGCGTGCTTAGTCATGTCTGACTCTTTGTGAACCCATGGACTTAGCCTGCCAGGCTCCCCTGTCCATGGAATTTTCCAAATAAGAATCTACTGGAGTGGGTTGCCATCTTCTTCTCCAGAGGATCATCCCGACCCAGGGATCGAACCCCTATCCCCTATGTCTCCTGTACTGGCAGTCTAATTCTTTCCCCCTGTGCCACCTGGGAAGCAGGTCACACCATGAGCCTTGATTTACTCCCCAGTGTCAGCCTCTGAGACCCAGAGTTCTGTGAGGTCATAAAACATCTCCTTGAGTTTCTGGCTTCCCAGCACTGAGCCCTGGGCTCAAAGAACATCTTGGGATGGAGTGAAGTGAGTGGGCCGAGGGGAACTTCAGGAAGCAGAGAGTGAGCGGCAGGAGCAGAGAAGCAGCGGAACCTGCAAAACTGCTTCCTGGACATTACCTGACGCAACGTGCATTGACAAATTTGGAGCCAATGATCAAGAAACGCTTTCTGAAAGCCGACCTTCTTTCCCATTATACTGTATCCTGCACACACGTCACACAGGCAGCACATGCCATGCCCCCATCATGCCTTCCCTGGGAAGGACACCCACGCATCACACCTGGACATTAACCAAACCCCACAGCATCTTTTGTCTGTTCCCCAGAGTTGCCGGTGTCGTGACTGCAGTAAAAGGATCCAATTCACAAGATAAGGAAGAGGCCACAGGGAGGGAGAAAGAGTAGGGGCCCATGGGATTATCAAGACTGGGGAACACGCCTCCCACCTGCTTCCCTCATCCAACAGGAACCCAAGCCTGGGTAACCCTTCTCCCTTAGGAGCACTCACCACCTGGCACCGCTTCCTAAATCTTACTTGTCTAATTGATTCTTGGGACATATGGCTGCCAGGTTGCTGGACTGGGGCAAGGAGAGTGAGGCAGGTCCTAGGCAGTTAGGGGCCCTTGGACAGTGGCTGTGTGCCAATCAGTCCGGCAGATTTCAACACTTTCAGACCTGTTACCACCTCACTGGTGCATTACTGGCTAACCACCAGCATGGTGCCAGCGAGAAACAGAAGGGCTTATTCACTGACAGCCTGTCTATTTCCTACAAATGGGATGGCACCCCAGTCCCCTGCTAATTCGCACTGAAGTGGGGCTTCACCACCATGGTGAACCTGTGGCTCCAGAACACACCACATCAGACACCGGGTAGAGCGCTCACCCCGGGCGCCTCTTCCTAAATCTCACTTATGTAATCAGTTCTTTGGACATGGTTGCCAGGTTGCTGGACTGGGGCAAGGAGAGTGAGGCAGGTCCTAAGCACTTAGGAGCCCTGGGACAGTGTCTGTGTACCAATCAGTCTGGCAGATCTCAACACTTTCAGACCTGGTACTGCCTCACTGGGGCATTACTGGCTAACCACTAACATGGTGCCGGGGAGAAATAGATGGGCTTATTCACTGACAGCCTGTCTGTTTCCTACAAATGGGACAATACACCAGTCCCCTGCTAATTCACCCTGAAGTGGAGCTTCATCATCAGGGCGAACCTGTGGTTCCAGAGCACAGCACATCGGGCATCGGGTGGTGCGCTCACCCCGGGCACCTCTCCCTAAATCTCACTTATATAATCGGTGCTTTGGACATGGCTGCCAGGTTGCTGGCTTGGGACAAGGAGAGTGGGGGCCGTTCCTAGGCAGTGAGGGGCTCTTGGACAGTGGCTGTTCACCTCTTCTTTCTTCTCTCCTCCTCTCCTCCCCATCCTTGCTTGAGAGCATTTGCCTCGGCCTGATTCCATGTGAATTTTGATACTTATGTGTTGTTGTTGTTCAGTTGCTCAGTCATGTCCGACTCCGCAGGCCGGGGCAAAGGCTCTCAGGCAAGGATGGGGAGGAGAAGAGAACGGAAGGAAGAAGTGGGGGCCCTCCAAGCTGCTGAAGCAGCAGGACCTGCTCCATTCCTTTCATTGCCGGGACCCTTGGCCTTGAGGCTTAGCTATTTATAGAACAGGGATGCTACTCCTTGTACCCGATGCGGTGTGTTCCGGAGTTACTGCTCCACCGTGATGATGAACCCCAGGGGTCCCCACCTCAGCGTGAATTAGCAGGGGGCTGGGGTGCCGTCACATCTGTAGGAAACAGATATGCTGTTGATGAATAAGTCCAGCTGTTTCTCACTGGCACCGTGCTGATGGTTAGCCAGTAATGCACCAGTGAGGTGGTACCAAGTCTGAAAGTATTGAAATCTGCCAGACTGATTGGTACACAGACACTGTCCTAGGGCCCCTAACTGCCTAGGAACTGCCCCCCTTCCCCTTGCCTCAATATAGCAACATGGCACCCATGTCTGGAGAAGTTCCCCCTTGTTAATGACTTTTGCCACCCCCTCGGGCTTCCCAGGTGGCGCTAGTGGTAAAGAACCTGCTTGCCAATGCAGGAGACATAAGAGATGCAGGTTCAATCCCTGGGTCCAGAAGATCCCCTGGGGGAGGGCATGGCAACCCACTCCAGTATTCTTGCCTGGAGAACCCCATGGACAGAGGAGCCTGGTGGGCTACAGTCCATGGGGTTGCAGAGCTGGACACGACTAAAGTGACTTAGGACACAGGCACTCACCACCACCTCATTCCTAAACAGGAAATGGCAAGATATGAACAGTAAAAACTTCCAGGGAAGGGATTGGGCAGGGGCGTGGGGAGTGAAGAGGAGTGTTCATGTTTTATGTTCCCCTGAACAGTCATGTTTAAATATTTACAATGAAAGAGTACTCGTGACATTTTCTTCAGAGAAGGGTGTTGGCACCAGGCCTGTGTGAGACGCAGCATGAACATGCTCTGCGCCCTTGCTCACCTCTCGCCACTGGGCAGACCTCTGGGCCCTTCTTTGTCTCAGGAGTTTGGGACTGTCCTCTTGGGTCCTTCCTCTGTCAAGTCCTTCTAGAAGCCCACCTCGCAGAGACAGGGAACTGCCTCGCACCTGAGTGCCTACAGCATCTTGTCCATGGGGGACAGCTCTCCTCTGGGACACACTGCACCCCAACAGTCTAGTGACCGAGGGTCTGCCCAGGCAGTTAGAGCTTGAGGCCAGGGGCTTCTCCATATCATCATCCCCCGGAAGCACCCAGATCAGGGGATGATGCCCAGTGGGTGCTGGATTTAGGGTGACATTGTCACCATTCATCTCCACATTCCTCGCACCTAGCACCAAGCTCGGATGCACTGGCCATGCAAGAAGTAGGCTAAGTGAAGAAGTGAGGGATGCAGGCACGGCTAAGTGAATGGACAGGAATTTCCGGGCCTCAGTTTCACAGACCAGTGAGGACTTGGAGGAAGCATGTGTGAGGCCTGAGGAGGGGCTGAGGGACTCACCCGTGTCCATTACTCGCAGGCCGAAGTGGGGCAGCATGATGACCGTGTTCAGGTTCTCAAACTCCTTCTCCAGGACAACCCCATAGGTCTTCAGGCCGGCCAGCTCCACCTCCAGCCACTGCTGTCGGTTCTGAAAGGAACACCAAGGTGTTCATGTGGCTAGCCCCAAAACTTTCCGAATGAATGAACAGCTGAATGAATGAGTAAATAAGCAAGTGAATAAATAAATACATAACTATGTACATAAGTGAGGAAGTAAATAAGTAACCAGTAAATAAGTACATAATTATAAAGAATTAAGGATACATGTAAATAAATAGGCGCCAAGTGAATAAGTAATCAAATAAGCAAACAATTAGACAAAAAGGGTCTTGCAGCTGCTTTTGTAGGGCACACGTGGAAGCCATGAACACAGTCAATCTCCCCTCCCTGAGTCCAAGGAATAAAACAGCTGTCCCACTGACAGAGCACCACCCTCTCCCCTTGTTAAAAGTACTACTTGGTGCTGGACTCTATATCTCTCAGCATCTCACCTGCCCTCCTGCCCAGGTGGTGTCCCTGCCTCCTATATATAAATAGGCCTGGGGAGTAAGCTCCCTGAGGGTCAGGGAGCTGCCCCAGCCCCACAGCCAGGGAGAAGAGCCCAGACCCACAGCTGGGCCTGATTTCCAAGTCAGTCTTTCTCGGGCTCCCATCTGCAGGGGCCCCAGCCAGGATGCCCCAGGATGGGGCAGCCCCAGGGCGAGGGCAGGATTTGCAGATAAAGTGTGACTGTGTGCCAGGCCCTCAGCCCCTCCCAATATCCCTGGCGAGGCAAATGTGGTTGTCCTCTAAGATGTGGGTTGGGAGCTCAGTGAGCCGCTTTGCTAAGAAGGTTCCAGACGGTAAGGGACATGCCCTCCCAGCCCCACAGTTCACACCCTCCCCACCAGCCAGGCTGCTGAGTCAGGGGCCCTGGCTGGGCTGACATCAAGGGACCTGTGTCAGGTAGGCCATTGCACAATAACTGGGGTGTTTCCTTTTATTTTTTTTGTTTGTTTTAAACACTCACTGTTCTTTAAAAAACTACGCTCAAAAGAGTGTGGCAAACCAGGGACCACAACATGGGTAGCGGGCCAGGGACATGCAGAAACAGCAGGCCAAATGCCACGGGGCAGGGTGGATCACCACGCAGCCTTGAGTGAGGCCAGCAGGTGGCACAAGAAGGCCCATGGTGAGAGAGTCATTTATTTCCTAGGCAGGTTGATAAGAAGTCTAGGGATCCCCAAGGAGAGAGGGGTCTGGAATTCTCAAGGAGGAAAAAAGGACAAAACTTTTTTTCCTTCTCTACATTCCTTAGGATTTTAAGCCGGCGCACTAGGTGCGGGCAGCTGCGAGAGCCGGCAGGTGCACTAGGCACAGCCGAGAGGACCTACCCCGCGTCCGAGGTCAGGGGCGGACCGGGAGGAGACACCCCACGTCCGAGGTCAGGGGCACCAGGGGGAGACATCTCGTGCTTGAGGCCAGGGGCGGTGACCCTGAGGAGCCACCCTGAGCCCCAGCCCGAGGCCAGGGGCGGCAGCTGGGAGGAGCCACCCATGCCTGAGGCCAGGGCCTGCGGCCAGGAAGAGCAACCCGAGGAGAGGTGGCTACGCAGGCGCTCGAGGGCCTAGAAGAGCTATCCCACACTGAAGGTCAGGAATGGCGGCGGTAAGGAGACACCCCTCGTCCAAGGTAAGAGAAACCCAAGTATGATGGTAGGTGTTGCAAGAGAGCATCAGAGGACAGACACACTGAAACCATACTCACAGAAAACTAGTCAGTCTAATCACACTAGGACCACAGCCTTCTCTAACTCAATGAAACCAAGCCATACCTGCAGGGCAACCCAAGATGGGTGGGTCATGGTGGAGAGGGCTGACAGAAGGTGGTCCACTGGAGAAGGGAATGGCAAGCCACTTCAGTATTCTTGCCTTGAGAACCCCATGAACAGTATGAAAAGGCAAAATGATAGGATACCAAAAGAGGAACTCCCAGGTCATTAGGTGCCCAATATGCTACTGGAGATCAGTGGAGAAATAACTCCAGAAAGAATGAAGGGATGGAGCCAAAGCAAAAACAATACCCAGTTGTGCATGTGACTGGTGATAGAAGCAAGATCCAATGCTGTAAAGAGCAATATTGCATAGGAACCTGGAATGTCAAGTCCATGAATCAAGGCAAATTGGAAGTGGTCAAACAAGAGATGGCAAGAGTAAACCTCGACATTCTAGGAATCAGCGAACTAAAATGGACTGGAATGGGTGAATTTAACTCAGATGACCATTATATCTACTACTGCAGGCAATGTTTTCAGAATAAGGGACACATGTACACCTGTGGCTGATTCATGTCAGTGTATGGCAAAACCCACCACAATATTGTAAAGTATTTAGCTTCCAATTAAAATAAATTAATTAAAACTAAGATCATGGCATTGAGTTACTTCATGGGAAATAGATGGAGAAACAATGGAAACAGTGACAGACTTTATTTCTTGGGCTCCAAAATCACTGCAGATGGTCACTGCAGCCATGAAATTAGAAGACACTTGCTCCTTCAAAGAAAAGCTATGACAAACCTAGAATGCATATTAAAAAGCAGAGACATTACTTTGCCAAGAATGGTCTGTCTAGTCAAAGCTATGGTTTTTTCAGTAGTCATGTATAGATGTGAGATTTGAACTATAAGGAAGGCTGAGGGGAGTCTGAAATGCAGTACTTGGATGCAATCTCAAAAACGACAGAATAATCTCTCTTTGTTTCCAAGGCAAACCATTCATTATCACAGTTATCCAAGTCTATGCCCCAACCAGTAATGCTGAAGAAGCTGAAGTTGAACAGTTTTATGAAGACCCACAAGACCTTTTGGAACTAACACCCAAAAAAGATGTCCTTTTCATTATAGGGGACTGGAATGCTAAAGTAGGAAGTCAAGAAACACCTGGAGTAACAGGTAAATTTGGCCTTGGAATGCGGAATGAAGCAGGGCAAAGACTAATAGAGTTTTGCCAAGAAAATGCGCTGGTCATAGCAAACACCCACGTCCAACAACACAAGAGAAGACTCTACACATGGACATCACCAGATGGTCAGCACCGAAATCAGATTGATTATATTCTTTGCAGCCAAAGATGAAGAAGCTCTATACAGTCAACAAAAACAAGACCAGGAGCTGACTGTGGCTCAGATCATGAACTCCTTATTACCAGATTCAGACTTAAATTGAAGAAAGTAGGGAAAACCACTAGGCCATTCAGGTATGACTTAAATCAAATCCCATATATTGTATAGTAGAAGTGAGAAAATAGATTTAAGGGCCTAGATCTGATAGATAGAGTGCCTGATGAACTATGGAATGAGGTTCGTGACATTGTATGGGTGACAGGGATCAAGACCATCCCCATGGAAAAGAAGGCAAAAAAGCAAAATGGCTGTCTGGGGAGGCCTTACAAATAGCTGTGAAAAGAAGAGAGGTGAAAAGCAAAGGAGAAAAAGAAAGATATAAGCATCTGAATGCAGAGTTCCAAAGAATAGCAAGAAGAGATAAGAAAGCCTTCTTCAGCGATCAATGCAAAGAAATAGAGAAAAAGAACAGAATGGGAAAGACTAGAGATCTCTTCAAGAAAATTAGAGATACCAAGGGAACATTTCATGCAAAGATGGGCTCGATAAAGGACAGAAATGGTATGGACCTAACAGAAGCAGAAGATATTAAGAAGACGTGGCAAGAATACATCGAAGAACTGTACAAAAAAGATCTTCACAACCCAGATAATCATGATGATGTGATCACTATTCTAGAGCCAGACATCTTGGAATCTGAAGTCAAGTGGGCCTTAGAAAGCATCACTATGAACAAAGCTAGTGGATGTGATGGAATTCCAGTGGAGCTGTTTCAAATCCTGAAAGATGATGCTGTGTAAGTGCTTTACTCAATATGCCAGCAAATTTGGAAAAGTCAGCAGTGGCCACAGGACTGGAAAAAGTCCGTTTTCATTCCAATCCTAAAGAAAGACAATGCCAAAGAATGCTCAAACTATTGCACAATTGCAATCATCTCACATGCTATTAAAGTAATGCTCAAAATTCTGCAAGCCAGACTTCAGCAGTACATGAACCGTGAACTCCCTGATGTTCAAGCTGGTTTTAGAAAAGGCAGAGTAACCAGAGATCAAACTGCCCACATCCGCTGGATCATGGAAAAAGCAAAAGAGTTCCAGAAAAACATCTATTTCTGCTTTATTGACTATGCCAAAGCCTTTGACTGTGTGGATCACAATAAACTGTGGAAAATTCTAAAAGAGATGGGAATACCAGACCACCTCACCTGCCTCTTGAGAAATCTGTATGCAGATCAGGAAGCAACAGTTAGAACTGGACATGGAAAAACAGACTGGTTCCAAATAGGAAAAGGAGTATGTCAAAGCTGTATATTGTCACCCTGCTTATTTAACTTCTACAGAGTACATCATGAGAAACACTAGACTGGAAGAAACACAAGCTGGAATCAAGATTGCTGAGAGAAATATCAGTCACCTCAGATATGCAGATGACACCACTCTTATGGCAGAAAGTGAAGAGGAACTAAAAAGCCTCTTGATGAAAATGAAAGAGGAGAGTGAAAACGTTGACTTAAAGGTCAACATTCAGAAAATGAAGATCATGGCATCCGGTCCCATCAGTTCATGGGAAATAGATGGGGAAACCATAGAAACAGTGGCAGACTTTATTTTTGGGGGCTCAAAATCACTGCAGATGGTGACTGCAGCCATGAAATCAGAAGATGCTTACTCCTTGGAAGAAAAGTTATGACCAACCTAGATAGTATATTCAAAAGCAGAGATATTACTTTGCCGACTAAGGTCCATCTAGTCAAGGCTATGGTTTTTCCTGTGGTCATGTATGGATGTGAGAATTAGACTGTGAAGAAGGCTGAGCACTGAAGAATTGATGCTTTTGAACTGTGGTGTTGGAGAAGACTCTTGAGAGTCCCTTGGACTGTAAGGATATCCAACCAGTCCATTCTAAAGGAGATCAACCCTGGGATTTCTTTGGAAGGAATGATGCTGAAGCAAAAACTCCAGCTCTTTGGCCACCTCATGCAAAAAGTTGACTCAGTGGAAAAGACTCTGATGCTGGGAGGGATTGGGGGCAGGAGGAGAAGGGGACGACCGAGGATGAGATGGCTAGATGGCATCACAGACTGGATGGACTTGAGTCTGAGTGAACTCCGAGAGATGGTAATGAACAGAGGGGCCTGGCGTGTTGCAATTCATGGAGTCTCAAAGAGTTGGACACGACTGAGCGACTGAACTGAAGTGAGGGCTGAAGAATTGATGCTATTGAACTGTGGTGTTGGAGAAGACTCTTGAGAGTCCCTTGAACTGCAAGGAGATCCAACCAGTCCATCCTAAAGGAAATCAGTCCTGAATATTCATTGGAAGGAATGATGCTGAAGCTGAAACTCCATATTTTGGCCACTTGATATGAAGAGCCGACTCTTTAGAAAAGACCATGATGCTGAGAAAGATTGAAGGCAGCAGGAGAAGGGGATGACAGAGGAAGAGATGGTTGGATGCCATCACCAACTCAATGGACTTGAGTTTGGCAAACTCCGAGAGATAGTGAAGGACACGGAAGTGGTATGCTGCAGATCATGCGGTTGCAAAGAGTAGACAGGAGTGCGTGACTGAGCAATAACAACTCTCATTGGGGACTCCTTTTAAAAAAATCTGTCCATAGTTTTGCCGTTAATCTAGGCCGTCTATACTATATTAAAATCAAATTGTGACATAATTGTTTTACCTCAGAATACACAATTTGAGACAATAAGGTAAAATTCTACATCAAAACAAAACACAGTCAGTAAATTTCCTGAATAGCTAGTTGTTTGATTAAACACACACACAGACAATATAGCGAGACATTGTAGATAACATATCTTTATTTTTAAAGTTAATTTTGGATTTATAAAGAAAGCTTTACACCTTTTGGGATATTTGATTTTGCAAAAAATCTTCATCCTCTTATGAAGTAATGAAACATGGTCCACTTGAGGCAGGAAAAGAACTATTAGAAACAGAAGTTCTCATTCTGAAACTTGGTAGCATGAATCTTAAATTTAGCTATTGAGAATGAACCATCAAAAAAAGGTCTGGATTGTTCTAACAACTGCCTAGAATTTTAGACATACTATTTGACCTTTGACCTTAAATAGATTTCAATGCCAGTAAATAAAGGACGACACGCCTTTTACCTAGCTATGCATAAAGGGCTATTAATACCATGACTCAATGACACAATCCTGTCATTAACAGCTCTCAAAGCCAGAGTGAACACTCGTGGGTTTCTTTAAGTTTTATTTTCTAATTTTATGTTTAAAATACAATTTTGTTTTCTTTGGAATGCACGTTCTACATTGGATCACTTTCTTCTAAAATCCAATATTCCTGATTTATGAGTTCTCAATCAATGGCCTAATTTTGAGATGACATCTTTAGGCTCTGATTTCATCAACACAAAGACCAGTCCGACAGGAAGTTGCGCTGACGCTACCAGTCGATGTAAACATCCCAGGCATTTTGATTCGGCGTCGGACACTCACTGTTATTGTTTTCCGTTTCCTCAGAAGGTTGGCCACAGTGCCCAGGCGGTGCCTGCATGTGTCTGTAAGCCTTTATGAGCGTTCTCGATCCGAAAAAGCATAGGGGCGGGACCTGGATGAACCCTGGACAAGGGCAGGTGAGGGCATCAGCTGGGACTCCGACAGCGGCACCCTAGTGGGCGGCACTCACCGAGACCCAGCGCCCGGGCTGCCTGGGTGAGAAAGAACCGGCAGCCGGTGGAATAGACCGGCGCCTCAAGGGCAGCTCAGAGGGGGCGTTACCGGCTCGCGTGGGGCCGGCCGGCGGGCGGAGGCGGGCTCTTCGAGGGCAAGGCGGAGGCGGGGCCGGAAGACAGAGGCGGGGCTGGGAAGAAGGGGGTGGAACCGGGTGAGGAAGCGGGACCCGCGGGTGGAGGCGGGGTCGGCTAAAGAGGCGGGGCCACCGGCGGAGGAGTGGCAGCTCGGCGGGCGGGACGCGGTTGGAGGATAAGCAGCCCGGCGGGGCGGGGCCACGGGAGGGGAGGGGCGTGGGCGTGGCGTGGGCGTGGGCAGCCGTGTAGGGCAAAGCCGGCTGGCGGAGTCCGGCTCTCCCGGGCTGCGGTTGCTGTTCCGTCTGCTCGCTGAGGCCCCGCACTAAGACCATGTACTGGCGCCGCGCCGCGCTGGTGGGGACTCGGCTCGTCCCGGTCAGAAGCAGCTCAGCGGGCCGGTTTGAGGGGCCAGCGGGAATTTCGGGCTCCGGGTAAGCGGCTCTGCGAGCAGCACGAGCTGGAGGTGGCTGTGCGGCTTCGCTGGGGTCTGGACCTAGGGGGTTACGGAGGCGGGTTCTTCCTGGGCGCCCGGTACGCCCCGAGTCGATCGAACCGCTGAGGCGCCTCGGAGGGCGGGAGGCCGGTAAGGGACCCGGAGAGAAGGTGCCTTAAGCGCGCTTGGCGATTTCGGGACCACGTGACCTTCAGATTGCACGAGCCTAAGTCTTGCGGGCTTGAACCTCCCCTTCTCCTCGGTTACTAGATAAAATACAAGGTGCCCTAATAAATTAGTATTTCAAATAAACAGCGAATAATGGTTTGGTTTAAGTATATTCCAGATATTGAACGGAACATACGTAGGCTAAACAGTTATTCGCTATCTGAAATTCTAATTTAACCGAGCGATCTGCATTCTCATTTGCTAAATCTGGCTCCTGCGGCAGGAAGTGGAAGTGGCGCTTTCTACCAAATGGCCAGGTCTTCGAGGTAGGACGGTGTCGCCTCTGGCTGGAGCGAGGTTGGTGAATACCCGCGGCCCCCACGCCTGCGTTGCGAGACCGCCTCCTCTCTACCCGCCTCACTCCCGTGCGGCCTGTCGGGGCTGTCCTACCAGCTCGCCTATCTGTACATCCATCCCTCTCTCTGGGACGTTATTCCTAACTCCTCGATCTGTTAACTTCCACCAGTTTTGCAAGATCGAGGAGCCCCTCGATTAACCTCTGCTAAACTAGAAACCCCCTCCAGAAGGTGCCAATCACATAGTGTAACTATTTGACAAGTCCTGGAGGTTCAGTGGTGTTTTTACAGTGATACTATCCCTTCGGCATTTCAGCCCTTTAGCACATAGTACGGAGAAGGCAATGGCACCCCACTCAGTACTCTTGCCTGGAAAATCCCATGGATGGAGGAGCCTGGTAGGCTGCGGTCCATAGAGTTGCTAGGAGTCGGACATGACTGAGCGACATCACTTTCACTTTTCACTTTCATGCATTGGAGAAGGAAATGGCAACCCACTCCAGTGTTCTTGCCTGGAGAATCTCAGGGGTGTGGGAGCCTGGTGGGCTGCTGTCTATGGGGTCACACAGAGTCGGACACGACTGAAGTGACTTAGCAGCAGCAGCACATGGTAGGTATTCCATAAACGTGGCATGGCTAGTGGCTACTTCATTAATGGAGAAGAGAAACGTGTATTGACCAACTTAGTTTCTTTTTTTTTTTACAACTTACTTTCTTGACTGGAATTGGAGAAAAGTGCCTTCCAGCAGCTTTCTCTTTTCTTTGGCAGGGAAGTTGATGTTTCAGAATACACCTTCCACTTCCTCTTAGTACGTAAGGGAATACAGTCTTAGAAGGTCTGCTAGAATTCCTGCTTCTCGAGTAGATGCAAATAGTAGGTGCTTTGGGAATGCTAATTAAGTGTTGGAACTGAGATGAAAAGGATGTGTTCTCTTAGTTGATAAGACAAATAGATTGATGTGTTCCACCTAAGCTCCTACTTCGGTCCACACCTTCATCCTTTAACTCCATTTTCTTTCCTGAAAGCTAGATAGTAAAGGATGCAGGCCTTTGTGATATTAGTAAACAAATACTTTGACAATGTTATTTTGTACTGATAGCAAGTAAAACTTTTCTCTTTCATATGTTTGGATATATATTTGCATATTCGGTTGCTCTGAATGGATCTCATCTGATATATTGTCCTTAATGTTTAACTGCACTGCTCTTTAAAATTCATTTTAGGATGGGAAACAGCACATCATCATCTTTGGGAAACAGCACATCATCATCTTTGGGAAACAGCACATCATCATCTTTGGGAAACGCAGCAACTGCTCCTGTGAATCAGATCCAAGTGAGTGATGGGGGACATGTAGGAAAAAACTTTCCTTGGTGGAAATAGAATTGTCATACATATTTAATATGCTTATCCAAACTTGACATAGTCTAGTAAATTAATTACTGAGTTAATATATTTTTAAATCTGCTATCAAAATCATGCATGATACAAAGAAGTTCTGGATCATTTTCTTAGTCAGAATTTATGAGATTTATTCTTTTTTTGGCTGTGCCAAATTGCTTGTGGGATTTTAGTTCCCTGACCTGGGATCGAACGTGTGCCGTCTGCAGTGGAAGCACAGAAGCCTCACCGCTGAACTGCCAGGGAAGTCCCTATGAGATTTATTCTTAAGGTGCCTTTGCTCCTGTAAGTTGAGTCTATGAGGTTGACTGTTCTTTCTGTCTCCCCCACCTCAAGTTTACTGTTGTTACCAGTCAGGGTGCTTTAGCCAGGCATACTGTTCATTTCTGCCCCTAGAAGCTGTTTTTCTAAAACATAGAACCTAGTTTGCAGTAGTTCCTCTATGACTGATCCTCTCAAGGATACTGCGCACTGCTGTGTTCTCTTGTGTTTCTCTTGCTCGAACTGCAAAGCCCAGTTAAGTCTGCCTCAGGAAATTCCTCTTGTGTGTTTTTCTACCCCTGTAGCCTACTGCTGCTGCTGCTAAGTCGCTTCAGTCGTGTCCGACTCTGTGCGACCCCATAGACGGCAGCCTACAGGACATAACATATTTCTCTGTCCCTCACCACCAAACACCACTACACACAAACAATTTTTGCCTTTGGTTTATTTGACTACAAAAGTATTCACTCACATCTGCTGAATGTAACAGTAACGTTGGAGACCTGTTGTGAGGGATTGCTTCTTTTAAAATAAGAATAGGAAACCATGAGGAACTTTGCTGGCATTTTGGTGGTTAAGATTCCACGCTTCCACTGCAGGGGGCACAGGTTCAATCTCTGGTCATGGAACTAACACCTCGCAATTTGGCCAAAAACAAACAAAAAGAATATGAAACCAGGAAATATTTAGCAAGGACAGGGTTGAGAAAATCTGAGAAGGAAAGTTTAAGAAACTGTGACACTGTCATCCTGAGTTTCTGCTCAGTTGAGAATCTCTCAGTTCAGTTCAGTCGCTCAGTTGTGTCTGACTCTCTGCGATCCCATGGATTGCAGCACGCCAGGCCTCCCTGTCCATCACCAACTCCCAGAGTTTGCTCAAACTCATGTCCGTTGAGTCGCTGATGCCATCCAACCATCTCATCCTCTGTCGTACCCTTCTTCCTTTCCCAGCCTTCAATCTTTCCCAGCATCAGGGTCTTTTCAAATGAGTCAGTTCTTTGAATCAGCTGGCCAAAGTATTGGAGTTTCAGCTTCAGCATCAGTCCTTCCAATGAATATTTAGGACTGATTTCCTTTAGGATGGTTGGATCTCCTTGTAGTCCAAGGGACTCTCAAGAGTCTTCTCCAACACCACAGTTCAAAAGCATCCATTCTTTGGTGCTCAGCTTTCTTTATAGTCCAACTCTCACATCTATATATGACTACTGGAAAAATCATAGCATTGACTAGATGGACCTTTGTTGGCAAAGTAATGTCTCTGCTCTTTAATGTGCTCTCTAGATGGGTCATAACTTTTCTTCACAGGAGTAAACATCTTTTTAATTTCATGGCTGCAGTCACCATCTGCAGTGATTTTGGAGTCCCCCAAAATAAAGTCTGACACTGTTTCCACTCTTTCCCCATCTATTTGTCATAAAGTGACGAAAGCAGATGCCATGATCTTCGTTTTCTGAATGTTGAACTTTAAGCCAACTTTTTCACTGTCCTCTTTCACTTTCATCAAGAGGCTGTTTAGTTCTTTTTGACTTTCGCCATAAGGGTGGTGTCATCTGCCTATCTGAGGTTATTGATATTTCTCCCAGCAATCCTGATTCCAGCTTGTGCTTCCTCCAGCCCAGCGTTTCTCATGATGTACTCTGCATATAAGTTAGATAAGCAGGGTGACAATATATAGCCTTGATGTACTTGATGTACTTTTCCTATTTGGAACCAGTCTGTTGTTTCATGTCCAGTTCTAAATGTTCCTTCTTGACCTGCATACAGATTTCTCAAGAGGCAGGTCAGGTGGTCTGATACTCCTGTCTGTTTCAGAACTTTCCACAGTTTGTTGTGACCCACACAGTCAAAGGCTTTGGTAGACTCAATGAAGCAGAAGTTGATGTTTTTCTGGAACTCTTTGCTTTTTCTATGATCCAACAGATGTTGGCAATTTGATATCTGGTTCCTCTGCCTTTTCTAAATCCATCTTGAACATCTGGAAGTTCACGGTTCACATACTGTTGAAGCCTGGCTTGGAGAATTTTGAGCATTATTTTGCTAGCATGTGAGATGTAATTGTGTGGTAGTTTCAGCATTCTTCGGGATTGGAATGAAAAGTGACTTTTTCCAGTCCTGTGGCCACTGGTGAGTTTTCCAAATTTGCTGGCATATTGAGGGCAGCACTTTCACAGGATCATCTTATAGGATTTGAAATACCTCAACTGGAATTCCATCACCTCCATTAGATTTGTTCATAGTGATGCTTCCTAAGGCACACTTGACTTTGCATTCTAGGATATCTGGCTCTAGGTGAGTCATCACACCATCGTGGTAATCTGGGTCATGAAGATCTTTTTTGTATAGTTCTGTGTATTCTTTCCACCTTTTCTTAATATCTTCTGCTTCTGTTAGGTCCATACCATTTTTGTCCTTTATTGTGCCCATCTTTGCATGAAATGTTCCCTTGGTATCTCTAATTTTCTTGAAGTCTTTCCCATTCTGCTGTTTTCCCCTATTTCTTTGCATTGATCACCGAGGAATCTCTACATCACTGTTTGTCCGGGCTTCCCTGGTGGCTCAGATGGTAAAAAAATCTGCCTATGATGCAGGAGACCTAGGTTCAGTTCCTGGGTCAGGAAGATCCTTTGGAGAAGGGAATGGCCACTCACTCCAGTATTCTTGCCTGGAGAATCCCATGGACAGTAGAGCCTGGTGGGCTACAGTCCATGGGGTCTCAAAGAGTCATATGCAACTGAACGACTTCACTTTACTATGTTTCAGCCGCCAGTGTGCTCCTCTCTAAATTCATGGTCTCAGGTGTCTCTAACCTGAGGCAGCACAGTGAGGAAGGAGCACTGGCTTTGCTTTGGGGACAGGGTGGGTGGAATCCCACCCAGTGCTGTGAAGTCCTCAACCTCAGTTTTCTCATCTGTAAAATGGATTCAGTAGTATATCTCTGGCCTGTCTAGCTCTCCCGGAGATAGACTTCTGGAGTAGTAAATATTGAGAGTGAGCAGAAGAGAAGCATGGAAATAGATTTGCATACACATAGACTCTTGAGAGTCCCTTGGACAGCTAGGAGATCCAACCAGTTAGTCCTAAAGGAAATCAACCCCGAGTATTCATTGGAAGGGCTGATGCTGAAGCTGAAGCTCAATACTTTGACCACCTGATGTGAGGAGCCAACTCAGAAAAGACCTTGATGCTGGGAAAGACTGAGGGCAGGAGAGAAGGGGATGACAGGATGACGTGGTTGGATGGCATCACCAACTCGGTGGATATGAATTTGAGCCAACTTTGGGAAATAGCGAAGGACAGGGAAGCCTGGTGTACTGCAGTCCAAGGGGTCAAAAGAGATGAACATGACTTAGTGACTGAACAACTGAACAGACACTGACTTGGAACCCTTCTGACCCCCGAGGGCATATGTAACTTCTGATCCACTTTGTCCTACTCTCTGATTTTTGACCTTCACCTTGAAGGTGCTGCTTATGACTCACACTAGGACAACCTAGCAGATGCTAGATCTGTCCGTTCAGAAATTCCCGAAGGAACTGGGCATTGACACGCACAGAGCTCAACAAATTTCGCCCGTGAAGTTGTGACACAGATGCACAGAGAAGCCTCGGGTCTTTGTGATGAAGGCAGGCAGGATAGCTTCCAAGGCTAATTTAGCTTCCAGGCTGATGTTAGAATTGTTGGGAATGTTTTTCAGAAATAGTTTCTGATCTCTGCCTCAGACCCACTGAGTCAGCATGTCTGGAAGCAGCTTTTCCAGGAGTAGTGAATGCTGGGGAATATCTTATCAAAACAGTGATGACAGTTGTTTTTTTTTTTTTTTTTTTTTTTACTATAAAGATACACAAGGAAGGAGTGGAAGTTGAAGGGAAAAATATTGTGTATACCTTGATCCTTGAAAGCCTTACATTTTGAAGAGAAATCGTACATCACTGGGGCTTCAGGTGTCACTAGTGGTAAAGAACCTGCTTGCCAGTGCAGGAAATGTAAGAGACATGGGTTTGATCCCTGGGTCAGGAAGATCCCCTGGAGAAGGGTATGGCAACCCACTCTAGCATCCCACGGACAGAGCAGCCTGGCAGGTTACAGTCCAAAGGTTTGCAAAGACTCAGACATAACTGAAGCGACTCAGCATGCATGTGTATGTCATTTTTCACCACTGAACATTAAGGCAGTGGGTTGATCATTTTGTAAAATATAAAAATACCAAATCACCATGCTATACACCTGAAACTAATATAATAATATAAGTCAGTTATATTTCAGTGTAAAAAAAAAAAATCAAAGAAGGGAATTCTTCAGTGGTCCAGTGGTTAGGACTTCAGGCTTCCACTGCCAGGGACATGGGTTCATTCCTGGTTGGGGAGCTAAGACCCCATAAGCTGTGTGGTTCAGCCAAAAAAAAAAAAAAGCAAAGAATGGTTAAGATGGTAAAAAAAAATTTTTTTAAGAGATAGTTAAGTAAGGAGTTAACTCTTGGAACACCTGAATATTTGAGAAGTAGTATTGCAAGAGATTAAGTACCTTGGCTGTGTACTCAGACTTGCGCGGGTTCAAATCCCAGCTTACCCACTTATGAGCTGAGGCCCAGGGGTAAGTTATTTACCCTCCTCTCTGCCTCAGTTTCCTCATGTATGAAGTGGAGGCAATGATAAAGACCTATCTCAGGACTGTAGTGAGGTTTAAGTGAACTAGTGAAGGTACAGTGTTGAGGATCGTGTTGGCATACAGAAGTATCTGCTGTCTATGAACTGGGGGTGATTACCTGCGTTATTACTCTGTGCCAACACTTTCCACCCATCACATCCCTTTTCCCTAATAATGTTCCATTGTCCTCAATCTACAGATGAGAATTAGATGACATAGGCTGAGTCTGAACCCTGAATTGTGAGGCTCCAAAATCCATACCCTTTCTACTATATCATATACCTCCTGTATCATGATTCCTGAGAGGAAATGTCTAGAATTAAAATGATCTTTTTGTTTTTCTTCAGGAGACCATTTCTAATAATTGTGTGGTGATTTTCTCCAAAACATCCTGTTCTTACTGTACGATGGCAAAAAACCTTTTCCATGACATGAATGTTAACTATAAAGTGGTGGAATTGGACATGCTTGAATATGGAAGTCAGTTTCAAGACGCTCTTCACAAAATGACTGGTGAAAGAACTGTGAGTCCATTCTCTGTATTGCTTTGCCCCAAAGTGGGTGGTGAGCTGGGTCACCTTGGGCCTGTGTCCTTGTGCAGGGAAAAGTGAGCCAGACATACTCTGAGAATCTGAATTGATAAAGAAATGGTGGATCTTGGAACAGATTCATAGACCAGGAAACAACAGAGTTCTATTTTTTAAAAACATTTACCGTGTGTGTGTGTGTGTGTGTGTGTGTGTGTGTGTGTATGAGTGGGGTAATGGTGTTGGCATGAGTGGTGGTCTGTAAATGGTTGACATCCTCCTGGGACTTTTTCAAGATGAAAGAATTCTTCTTTCCTCACTTGAACAGTGCAGATCAAGGGTGCTTCATTTTCTGTACTAATAAGAGTGCTTTCGGGCTCCATGTTTTTAGATTCTTGAAAATCTGAGGATTTTCCCATAATAGAGGAAATTCCATGGTTGTCCAGTGGTCAGGACTCTGAGCTTCCACTGTAGGGGACTTGATCCCTGACCAGGCAGAATTAAGATCCTGCATGCTGCATGGTGTGGCAGAAAAAAAAAAAAAAAAACACAAAAAAACAACAACAAACCAAAGGAACAAAAAAGAAAAATAATGGCAACATTATTTTTCCATCCTGTTTGTTTGTGCCATTTTCCTATTTATATGTGCCTGTTAAGGAATTGATAATGTACTCTTCCCTTTTAGTAAACAGTGGCAAGAAGAACCACTTAAACGTTATTAATCCTTAGAGATTGCTGATTGCTTTTGCCTTTTATATGCCAAAGTGATGAGGAGAAAGGGATTGAGAGTCAGTTTGTCCTGGGTTTAAATCCCAGTTCTGTCACTTACTTTGTGATCTTGGGCAAGTTCTTGTGCCTCCTTTGCCTCCAAAATAAGACTGAAAAATAGTACCCACCTGAAAGGTTGTTGTTCAGACACTAAGTCTGACTTCTTTCTGAGCCCATGGGCTGCAGCCAGGATTCTCTAGGCAAGAATACTAGAGTGGGTTGCCATTTCCTTCTCCAGGGGATCTTCCTGACCCAGGGACTGAACCTGTCTCCTGCATCGGCAGATGGATTCTTTACCACTGAGCTAACCAGGGGAGCCCCACCTAAAGGGCTGAAAATTTTAAATAAGTAATTTATCAAAGAGCTTTACATGGTGCTTTGCCCGTAAAAGCACCCACAGATTAGCATGTATTAGGATCCTGTGAATGGCTTTATACTTCTGACACCCAGGGTGACATCTAAACTTTTGTCTCCTGCATCGGCAGATGGTTCTTTACCACTGAGCTAACCAGGGGAGCCCCACCTAAAGGGCTGAAAATTTTAAATAAGTAATTTATCAAAGAGCTTTACATGGTGCTTTGCCCGTAAAAGCACCCACAGATTAGCATGTATTAGGATCCTGTGAATGGCTTTATACTTCTGACACCCAGGGTGACATCTAAACTTTTGTTGACCCAACAGGTACCACGAATATTTGTCAATGGAACTTTTATTGGAGGTGCAACTGACACTCATAGGCTTCACAAAGAGGGGAAATTGCTTCCACTAGTTCACCAGTGTCATTTAAAAAAAAGTAAGAGGGAAGAACTTTAGTGATGTAAGTGCATGTAACTTTGCTGGTAATATGTCACTACATATTTAAAATGATATTGCCTGATAATGTCCTTTAAATATTTGAAGGTGTTTAAAATATATGAATTATCTTCATGAAAAGGTTGTAAAAATAATGAACAATAAATCACTGTGGAAACATTTTATTTGCCAGTTCTTCAGTAAAAAAGATATTTAAAACTGAAAGAGCAGATTAACAGGTGACAACCTGGACAAACAGGCATCTGAAGTGAGTGCTACAAGGGACTCACTGCTTAGTCCTGTGGGTCTAAGCAGCTGCCCAGGTGACATGCCAGTCCCAGATGACCAAGAACTTACGTCCGATTATGCAGGGACTTGTTACCAAGCGGAGAATTAACAGAAAGACTTTTGGGTGGGGGACGTAAGTTTTCAGTTAAAAAAAGCATAATTGTTATTGGAAGTAAGGGTTTCAACATAAATTTTGGGGAGACACATTCAGTCCATAACACCATAAATTACAGCTGGATAAAAGTCTTAATATAAATCTAAGGCAAAACTAGATTTTGGCAGCTATACTTTCTTTCCAGAATCAGGTTAGAAAGAAAATGGTGATCTGTTTAAGAAAAAGTATGATTTTTGGGGGGCGTCTTTGACTTTTAATGTTAAGATCTGAAAGACTAACTGTTTAATATTTTTTAAAAAACAGGCAATTCCCCCCCACCCCTCACTTTTACCACTAATCAACTTAGACATGAATGCCAAAAAATTTAGATTTTTAAAATATATTTGAGTTTCACTGTTTACTAATACTAAAAAGAAATACTATTTGAACAATTTTTTTAAAAGACAAGTTTCCTAATTAAGGTTTAAAATAAAGTTTAGTTTTGCTCATCTATGAGGAAATACAGTTGATTCCTGAACAAGGCAGGGATTGGGGCTCCGAATACCACCTTGAAAATCCAAGTGTAATTTAGAATCAGTCCTCCACACCCTCAGATTCATCCAGTTACAGACTGTCTAGTACTGCAGTATTTATTACTGAAAAAAATCCATGTCTGAGTGGACCCACACAGTTCAAACCCACATTCCAAGGGTCAGCTGTAGTTTGTGATCTTCCTTTCTCCATTCAGCTGTTCACTGCCATCTTTAAATGGAGAACTCTAATATCAAATGAATGTTCATAAAGTTTTGGTGGGTATATTCATATGTAGCTTGTTCTCTTCAATTCCTATGGCTCAGATCTTAGAACTTTTAATATGAAAGTTTGATGGGAATTCAGAGACGTCTCTATAAACTGGCACTTAGAATATTTTTATCTGCATAATTGAGTTTTGGTGTTACCTTTTCCCAAAGGCAACTTTTATTTTCTATTTTTTAAAATTTTGTAATTGAAGTATCATTGCTTTCCAGTGTTGTGTGTGTTTCAGGTATAAAGCAGTGTGATTCAGTTACAGATTATATACTTATTATATATGTGTGCGTGTATATATATATATGTTCTTTCAGATTCTTTTCCCTTATAGGTTATTTCACAGTATTTAGTAGTTCCCTGTGCTATACAGTAGGTCTTGTTAGTTAACTATGTTATATATAGTGTGTATATGTTAATCTCAAATTCCTAATTTATCCTTTCCTTCCTCCCAAAGGCAACTTTGAATAATTTTTTTTCCCACAAAAGAATCTTGTTTTAAACTCTTTAAAAAATATATATTAAATGTAGCTTTGATTCTATAACTAATACTTATTGGAAAAGAATCCTCAAGCACATATTTTAAATAAACATTGAGGCACTTCAAGACCAGTATTAATGATCAAACCTTAATTTCATTTTATTCAACTATTATAAGACTGAATATTCAAATACTGTAAGATTATAAAATGTAAGGCCAAGAGCCTTACATCTTGTAAGCCATGCGCGCTAAGTCGCTTCAGTCATGTCCCACACTGTGGCCCTACGGACAGCAGCCGGCCAGGCTTCTGTCCATGGAATTCTCTAGGGAAGAATACTGGAGTGGGCTGCTGCGCCCTCCTCCAGGAGATCTTCCATTGAACCTGCGTCTCTTATGTCTAACCTGCGTTGACAGGCGGGTTCTTTACCACTAGTGCCACCTGGAAGCCTCTTACAAGGCAAATAATAACCTTAAAATTCTTCTTTCAAGAAATAAAAAGACAAATACTTGATGTGCATAGAGTTTATTTGGTACCTCTATCAAATTCTACAATAATACAAGTGACTAGAAACAGTTCACATTGTGCCCACCTGCACTCGATGTCTAAAATGATTTATCCAGTATGGGTTTTACAGGGCTAGACAGGAGAGTCCAGATTTCACAGTATTGGTGGAAACTATTTTGTTATGAAACAAATTTCATACATTAGTGTTTCATCCATTTTTCTATCAGAAAACACCAGAATTACATTGTTAGATGTGTTATCTACAGTGATAACTTGGAAGACTCAACAGAGTATCAGTGAGTTTATCAACTGATCTAGGAAACCTCTGCCCCTCCTTTCAGGGTCCTTTTCCTTTGAAATGGAATGTGTTATAAATCAGACTTTATATACTTTAAAGCACCAGCCTGACAATTTAAAAGTTTTCTCTCATTTTTATAAAATATTCCTGCTTTAAAAGGCAAAGTGAATGTAAAAGTGTGAATGTAATTAAACATCACTGGCCTGGATACTTCTTATTGCAACTGTTTTACAACTGTATTCACTTCTTTGAATGAATTGCTGGTAGGCTTGAAAGAAAATATTTGCCTTTTGTCTTGAAAAATTCCCTTAAAAAATTAATCATTTTTGGAACTGTACAACTTTATTTTTCACTCAGAGTGTTTAAATATGCAGCTTGGTCCTTGGAGATCATGTTACAGAGTCCAGCTTCTCGGATAATTTGTTATACAAAACAATAAAAAACCTTAGGCTATCACAAGGTATTACTGATGTTAACAGTCATGTATGTATAACATATCAGTGTCCTAGATTATCCTGTTAATGGGTGCTTAAACAACTAATGTACAATCAGATTTAAAACTTGTTAAATTTCCTTTCTTTGTGTAAAAGAGAAAGCTGTAAAAGAACCTCAAGTTCTATACTTTAGAAATACTGACACTATTAAGGCATTACTTAATGAACAGACCCTAAGCAAAGTATGTATGCCTATGTTAGAGAGCTAGTCCTATTTTAAGGCAGTCAGAAGGTTCATTTTTTTCACTTTAAGGCTCTTATATACTTCAATTTTACTCTATGCAGGCATTAGTCTGTATAATTTAAATACTGAGTGGTCAAATACAGAAATCAAAGCCTTTATATAAAGAAAATGGAGATTTTATAACTAGATTATAATAGTTCTTCCCCAGCCAGTTTTTTAAAAAGCTGATTTCATATATCTCATCCCTTAGGAGAATTTCTTCCTTATCAGAAGCTGACAATAATAGGAGGAAAATATAATTCAGATGCATTACAAGTCATGTCTAGTCACACCATTCCAAATTACATGCAGTCCATCTTTAGCAGCACAACAAAAGTATTTTTTCTCGGTGGTATGGATTATAAACAGTTTGCATTGCAAATAAAGCTTAATAAGCCATTTAAACAGAGGTTTCAATACAATGATTGTATTGATATAATGGTCCATCAATTATGTGGTAATGAAACATAAAATAGCAAGGCTTTAACCCCATTTACTACCCTTAACAATCCAAGTGTTCATTAAGTGAAAGGTATCTAACTTACTATTTCTTTTGTTCATGTAGAGATTCTGATAGCTTCTAAAAGCAGAAAAATTTAAATATATTTGAGAATGAAATATTTTCATTTCTGTTCATAAAATTACTATAACATGGCAGTACTAAATTAAATAGAAGCAAACAGAAAAATTTTCTTAGGCTCGGAAATACCTTTTATGTTTTCACTGTATTTACAAAATTAATTCTCATTGAAAATAATCACATTAATTTCAGTCAGAATTCTGCAACATATCTCCTAAATTTATGTTTCTTTTTACCGATTTCCCATATAATTTGGTATTTTCAGAGTTCAGGAAAACGTGTCATTATAATTTCTATTCAAACAGTTCAGTTTAACTACATTATTAGTTTTCTTTTTTATAATTATTAGTTTTCTACATGAAAAATACTACCATAGGATTAATTTTTAAATTAACATAATAATAATTTTTCAAAAGTAAATAAAACACTTACCAAGTAAAAAAATGTTCAATGTGAATACAAGTCTTATTTATAAGACCTTTTATACTACAAGCCATGTATATAGAAGCATCGTCAAGTACTTGGTAGACCAAAGATTTTGTGGGTATTTATAATTTTGGAAATATGAGCACTGAGATGTGCTACTTTCTGAGAGTATCCAGTTATTTATTTTTCAGAGTGCTTTTTCTAAGAGCCAGGTACACTTATAATTGCAAACAAAGGCTGAATAACCAACCCTACTCAAAAGGCCACAAAATTTCTGAGTATAGCTTATATAAAAGGTATACAAGTTAACTTGATTGGGAAGAGAATTTATCAATTTGATTATTGTTCCAGGAGACATGCCTGTTATTAATTTGAAAAAAAGTGTGACCTTAACTCTATGTGGAATAAAAAGCAATCTGCAAAAGATGTATCCCAAACCTAATACAGGTGACTTTCTTGTCATTCACGTTATCACTCAGGTAGAGCAGGAGTAGAAAAACAAAAGACCAAAATGTCAGAAGAAAGGAATTTTAAAAGAAAAATAGGTATAGAAGTAATCTTTCAACAAATAAGGGACTAGGGAGCAGGTATATGGGATATACTAGATTAAATGCATATAGTAAGTACACCTAATAACTAGTTCGACTTACCTTTTTTTCCTAATTCTCCCTTGTGCATGTTTCCATTGCAGCTATCTGACATTTCTCTAAAGGGGTTTATCGCCTTAACAAATCACCCATGTCTGTGGTAGACAAGACTAGAATTTTTCATTTTTGATTACTTACTGTAAGGGCCTTATTGAGAAATGTATGGGTACCTTTAAGTCAAATTAAAATAAGTCCAATAAGTGATCATAATCATTTTCCTTTTTTGTTTAGATGTAGCTTTATGGTGCTTCTAAAGACGTTTCTCACTTAACTGTCAGATCCTCACATTTATTCAGAAATCCTGAATAACTTTAAATTTCCCAAATAACTTTGAATTGCTTTGCAGGAAAAAAAAAAAGCCTGATTAACTGATATTCTATCATTTACAGATTTACCTATTATTTAAAAGGTTAAGCAAATGTTTCTAAGACCATCTTCTTATTTAGAGTATGAATTTGTTTTTTAATGGGATCTTAGATTTGGAATATATTACTACTTTCTCTTATCAGAGAATGATGACATTTGCCATTCAGAACAGAAAGTGTTTAAAAAAATTATTCAGCTTAATGAGCTGGTTTTCTAAAACATTTTATCTTTCAAAACATATACCCTATTAAAAGTTTTAATTTTAAAGAAGTTCTAATTTGTATTGCAAGCCCTCTTCCCAATTTTGACTTTTATACAGATATGAATTCATTGATTCTTCTATGATCCAAGGGACAGATATGGTACTTTTAAGGATAGCAAAGTTGAATCACACAGGTTAAACTGGTTGTCTCCAGTCACACAGTAAGTCAGAGTGAGAGAGGCTCCAGGGAGATAATGGTACATCCCGTCGTTCATTGAGCATTTTCCTCACCAATATTCCCGTAAGATGATCACTAAACTAAACAATACAAGACAGTGTTCCTAAGTGGAATTTCCTAGAAATTTCAACTAACAAGGAAAGGGTAGGTAGGATTATAAATTAGTTTTTGTTTTTACTAATTAAAACTATATACTGAAAATATTTATGTATTTTCTGGGACATAAAGTTTATTTTTCTTAGGGTTGTTTTTTTAAAAGCAACATTTTCCTAATCAGCAGTAATGCTAAAAGTAATTCAGAAAATAAAACTTCTTTATTACTTGAGAATATTTTATTCATAATGAGGTAAAAGTTTTTATTTTTTCTATATGACTATGTTATATAGCAACAGGTTATTAAGATATTAATTGTGCTTGAGGGTCACTATGAACTACAAAAGTATACATGTTCACAACTTTTCTGTTTTTCTACTCCTATAGCAATCATGTATATACATTAATTATTTCCTAATACCTAAAAAGATAAAAGTCTTGAATAATTCTATTTCATCCCTTACTCTTGTAAGTACATGCCTTCCCATTTTGTGGGGAAATGAACACTGGAATGAGAATGAGGAGGCCGTTTCTAGATCTAGGGCTCCAATGTCACACTCTCTCGGATCTCGGGTTCCTAGCCTAAGTCAAAAAAATTACCTTTAAGTTTCTAAGGCTATTTCCAGCTCTAAAGCTCCATGATTTGAAATAAAGCTACCTTGTGTGGTGGTCTTTAGTTTTCCTTCTCAAATCTTAACATGTAATAGACTTTTCTATGTGACTTCAAAAAGGTCACAGCTAATCTTACTTCTCTGATGGATTTATTAATATTAGTTCCTGAATATTCTGTCTAAAAACAATATAGAAACAGTATGTAACCAAGGAAATAAGCATTTATATTGTATTCCACTTAACATTTCTATTAGGAATAAGAAGTTAGATCATGTTATAATTTTTAATTTAAGAAGACCTTGGGTTTGTGTAATGAATTCAAGTATGATTACATAATTATATTAGGTTCTTTAAATTCAATCTGAGCATAATATTTTAATGTATCCAAGTAGCTATCATTTCAAATCTAATGCCTATAAGAAGGTAAAAAAAAAACCAAAGATACCAGCAGTGATGTATTTTGCGGGTGTTGGATAGTGATGCCACTAGCTTTGTTGACCAAAATCTCAGGTAAATCACAATATTTACAAATTGCTACCAGTTGCCTTGAAGGAATGGCTACATATCAGATAAACCCAGTATAAATATGTCAAATAAGTTTAAAAGGGCATTTTCTTATCACTCCCAGAGCCCAAATTTCCCATGAAACAGAAGAAAATATACAAATTCTAACATTACTTAATCCTTCTGCCCCCTAACATAAAATCTCTAACTCCCAAGCACACAAGTCTGTGATTTACACTTATTGTTTGACTTTCCATAGTGAGAAGGCTTTAAAAATCCCCAGTAAATCTTTAAATACATTTAAAGAACAATACATAAAAACTAAAGTTTTATGTCCACATTATTCTTAGACAACTGTTGAACTGGCATTTCAACAGTTTACAGCTCCCCATACAGAAGGGCTATTTGCTCAAGGAAATAATGCACTTTATAATAAATAGGAAGTTTAATTTTATTTTCTAGAGTGGAGCTTTAAAAAAACATCTGGAGTATTAGGTTGTCTGTAGCTATAAATGTAATATTTCAGTAGACTTTTTCTCTAAGGAGTGCAAAGTTCTTATAATAGGAATAAATTGATTTACCCACACTGTAGCAGGTGAAGTAGAAAAAGAAGATATAATCAACTTTTATTTCTGGATGCTTGAATTAGCCATAAGAAATCTGACATGTAAGGGGAAAAATGAACTCCCTATATTTATAAGTTGGCTTCAATTCAACGATATAGAAGAACTTGATACACTCTTCAAATGAAAGTCCATTTTCTCATTCTTTTTTGAGACAACAGACTGTGTGGTCTTAGTTATTTTAGAATTGTCCACAGCCACACTAAAAGGTACAGTAAGTGGATATGTTAGGGGAATGAAATTAGAAAGGCATTTTGGATGGGCAGAATGTAATTACTTACTTGAAATTTACCCAGGACATTTGCTGTTGACACATTCAGTTGGTGCAAAGGATCTTTAATTACCCAAAGCAACTAGTTTGTGGTTTCACATCTCAGTGGAAAGAAAGTAATTCCTGGAGCAAGGCATTGTAAACACCATGCAGTTCTGAAGCATTCCTTCTGATCAAAGGAAACCAGAGTTACTTCTTATTAGAGAGATCAACAGCAAGCTTACTCAGTTATTTCTTCAGACAGGAGTCCCCAGATATTTTGTGAAGAGGAGCTAAGTTTCCTTTTTTGAAGGCAGTGTGTAATAAAGACAATGGGCTTTGACACAAGACTGAGATTGCAGAAATCCTAGTTTAATCACTTACCAACTCTTTGACCTTAGGTAGGTTATTTTATTTTCCTATAACTATTGCCTCAGAAGGGAATGATACCTATGTCAGAGAGTAATTGGGTGAGGTTAAATAAGCACACATCTTTAAAATCTAGCACGGTGCCTGTCACAGAATCAGAACCCAACAAATTCAGTTTCTGTCTACAGATCATGGTGGTTTGTGAAGGTTATATTCGGAAAGAAATATTTCCACATAAATCCAGATCAAGACATTGTTGATGACTGTATGTCCCACTGCTTGAGTTGAACTGGGAAACATGCAGATGCATTTGGACCCAGTGTGTTGCCACAAGCATCATGGCAGAGGGGAAAGAATAGTCCCTGATTTGCTCCTACTTAACTGCCTGGCTTTGGGTAAATCACTTAACCCAACAATTAATTGCTTCCTCAAGTAGTCACAGCTAATGATATCTCTCCTGCTTACCTCCAAGGGGTGTGTGGAACAAACAGGTATGCAAAAACTTTTTCTGTATTATTAAGTGCAGTCCAACCATGAAGACCACCTTTGTAGTCCCAGAAAAGGGAATGAATCCATTCTTTTGCATAAATGCATATATAGTTATTAATGGATGAGCCAGCTTCTGTGCTAGGAACTGGCAAATAAAACAGATTCATAGCATTATGGAGCTTAGAGTCATCTTTCTAAACTTTTCTGAGGCTGTCACATTGAGGATATTCACTATTTTTTTCCAAATTGGATTGAACTAAAATATGTCTGCTAAGGCTCTGAACTCTCCTAACTGGGATATCTGTCTTAGGCATTTTCTGAAACAATTTGTGGCTCATCAAGCATTTCAAGTACATTACATATTCAGATGTGACTATTTATTAATGGGTTTTGGAGCCTAATGAAATCCATTTTCCTTTTTTCCCCATTTTTTTATTTACTTTACATATGTTTGGGTTTGTATGCTTGCATAATCAATCCAACTCTCATTTTAATTTTAGTCTTTGGCTTATATTTATACCTATACATTTATTAAACTGCTTTCTGGAAACACAGTTTGCTCTTGTTTAGAAATAGGATTAAAATAAGAGTTTTCTTACTAAAACCAGGATCTAACGTATGTGATAACTGTCCACATTGGTTGGGTCACACAGTGTGTGGACTTAGAACCATTTAAGTTGATAACTAGACCATCTAGTGGCACTGTGATAATCTACCTGCCACTGGAGGAGATGCAAGAGACGTGAATTCTATCCCTGGGTTGGGAAGATCCTCTGGAGAAGGGCCTGGCAACCCACTCCAATATTTTTGCCGAGAGAAATCCATGGACAGAGGAGTCTGGTGGGCTATAGCTCATGGGCTCACAAAGAGTCAGGTAGGACTGAGCATTTACGTGCTCACACACAGACCATCTAGTATCTCATTAGATAAGGAAATCCATAGATAAATTTATGTTACAAGGGAATGAGTGCTATTATCATTAGTCTACAATAGCCATTTTGAAGAAATACTAGTAAGCAAAACTAATATAACCATCTTGTCCTTTGTCCTAGTAGCAGTGGCCTTTTAAGCCAGCAGGATGGCTCGGATTCTCAGCTGAAAGAGCTCTAAAGTAAGTATTTCAGAAAAAGTTAAAGAATAGGGAAGGGTATGTTGTCACCTTAGCTTTGCTACCCGCCAAGCTGCATTATATGACCAGTTGGTTGTGGAGAAAAGCCACAAATGCCAACCTTCCTCTGCTGGTCCGGGAGCCAAGTCACTTAGGTCAGTCGCAGAAGCAGTTGGATAACAGGCTTGGACTGACCAAGACCGAGGAGACCATTTTGAGGGACAACTTCCCAGTTCTGCAGGAACTATAAAACTTGTCCACAGAAACTCCCATGGAATTCTTTGGGGTTGGGGACAGGACAGATCGTCATTGACCCTTGAAAGCATCAGGCTTGGGGAGCCCTTTCTGGGTTGCATTAGAGAAGCTGGACTCTTTTCCTACAATAGCCACGGCAGAAGCTGGGCAGTGCCTGCAGAGACTGATGGGTATGAAGCCCACCTCAGCTAAAACTCTGTTTTACCTAATATAAAAGCATTAACGTGGGGACAGGTTTCCTTATAACTAAAAGTAAAACTTCATTTTTAAGTGACCACTAATCAGAGTTAGCACCACTGCTTTGGGGCTTCCCAGATGGCACCCGTGGTGAGGAACCCACTTGCCAATGCAGGAGACATGAGACTAGGGTTCTGTCCCTGGGCTGGGAAGATCCCTTGGAGGAAGGCGTGGCGACCTACTGTGGTATTCTTGCCTGGAGAAGCCCATGGATAGAGGAGCCTGATGGACCAGAGGGTCACAAAGAGTTGTCCACAACTGAAGCAACTTAGCATGCAGGCATTAGATGGCACCTGTGGTGAGGAACCCACTTGCCAATGCAGGAGACATGAGACTAGGGTTCTGTCCCTGGGCTGGGAAGATCCCTTGGAGGAAGGCGTGGCGACCTACTGTGGTATTCTTGCCTGGAGAAGCCCATGGATAGAGGAGCCTGATGGACCAGAGGGTCACAAAGAGTTGTCCACAACTGAAGCAACTTAGCATGCAGGCATGCACATACCACTACTTTAGGGAAAAACAAACGAATGAAGAGGAAAAGGTATCCTCAATAATCTGGAGGGTATAAGATAGGACATACACTCAAGTCAGGACCTATTTTCATAACATCTGTGCAATAGGTAGTGAAGAGGTCTTTACTGTTGCTCAGAGAAACTTTTAGGTCTATAATGTGTAAAAAGTGTACCAGAACAAATTATGCCATATGTCAATCTGGCATGTTCATTTCTTCATTCATTAAAAAAGTATTATTGCACACTAGGAACAATTTAGAATACATGCACGTAGGGTAGCATTGACTTTTTTAAGAAAACTGTGATGGCAACAGTCACACACCTTTAAGAAGAAAGCCCTTTTGATTGAGAACATCTTCAGTCTCAGGTGCAAACATCATTGGCTACTATAAATTCTGACAAAATGGCTCCTTCTAAGTGGAAAGCTACTTTATTTTTTTCAAGTTTATCTACATTCTATAATGTTAAATGTTGACAATAAAGAAAAATGTTTATATTCCCCAGAAGATGTTATTTATAATTTTTCAACTTTGTAATACCAGTTAGATACAAATGTCTGTTCATTCTAACTTTCTGCTGAATCCTAGCTGTGTGGCATAGACTCTGTTCAGGTTATGACTGTGTACTGAAGCAATGATGGTCTATTGTAATTCTGATCTTTCCATTGTGTTGACTGTTGGAGTCCAGAGTGAATTCATCAATAGCTTCTTTGTTTTTCCCTCATTTCTTTCCCAACAATTTTCAGTTATCTGTTACTCACAAAGGAAAGTAGTTATTAAGAACACATTTATTTTGCTGGAAACTATATATGGGAATTTTAGAAAATTACAAACTGATGATTTACCAGTGTCCCACATTTAAGTAAAGTTGCATGATGAGATCTTTATTTCTATGGTTTTTCATCCAACCCCTCATGGTTTCTAAGGTTTCTTGTTTACTTAAAACTGTTAAAAATATTGAAACAAAACAACAACAAAACTCTAGGCAATTTCATCAGTTCAGCAGATTTTGACTCCACAGTTTTCATATGATTATGCTACCAACTAAGTAATTGTTTATGGAAATTTTAATTTTTACGGTTCTTATTTGCTTCTTAATTCTGTCATAAACACTGAAAATAAGCTGGTCCTCTGGCATGGACACAAAATATAGCAAGATAAAATTTTTCTGTTTTGTCTTCTCTCACCTTTTAGACAGAGAAGATAATGGCAGGCCACTCCAGTACTCTTGCCTGGAAATTCCCATGGACAGAGGAGCCTGGCAGGCTGCAGCCTATGGGGTCATGAAGAGTCGAACATGACTGAGCGACTTCACTTTCACTTTTCACTTTCATGCATTGGAGAAGGAAATGGCAACCCACTCCAGTGTTGTTGCCTGGAGAATCTCAGGGATGCGGGAGCCTGGTGGGCTGCCGTCTATGGGGTTGCACAGAGTAAGACACAACTGAAGCGACTTAGCAGCAGCAGCAGCACCTTTTAGAAAGCCTTCTTCACTATCTAGATTTTCGCAAAAAGACATCAGATTCCCCAGGAATTGCCTAATATTCTCCTTCCTCAATTATCTTCAGATCTAAGGTGAAACCTGGAGATATTTTAAGGATTTGGTTTCCAGGATCCCAATGTTGATTTACCAAGTCTCTGAGACTGTGAGCAGGAATTTTACTTTTCAAAGCTTCTAGGAAAGTTTGATGCAGTTCATCCCTAGAATGAGAGTCACCCTGGATATCTCACTACCCAAGTTTACCATTTGCCATGAGCATGAACTTGGTTGCTGTAGGATACCTGAAATTTATTCCCTTTCCTTGGCCCCCTCATAAGTGCTCTAGCAACTTCTGCCCTCCCAATGCCCAAAGTCCTTCATCCATCCTCTTCAGTCCATTGTTAGGTTGGTCCCTCATAACTGAGGCCTGTATATTCATATCATGTCCCAATGAAAGTCAGCAGTTTCTTCAAGGTTAACTCTTTCCTATTCCTTTACACTATTCCTGTGGGCATTTGATGATGTGTACAAAGTTTGGTGCAGAGAAGGCAATGGCACCCCACTCCAGTACTCTTGCCTGGAAAATCCCATGGATGGAGGAGCCTGGTAGGCTGCAGTCCATGGGGTTGTTGAGTCGGACACGACTGAGTGACTTCACTTTCACGCATTGGAGAAGGAAATGGCAACCCACTCCAGTGTTCTTGCCTGGAGAATCCCAGGGACGGGGGAGCCTGGTGGGTTGCCGTCTATGGGGTTGCGCAGAGTCGGACACGACTGAAGTAAGTTAGCAGCAGCAGAAAGTTTGGTGACCTATCTTCCATCTATCTTGTCATCATTTTTTCTTCCTCAGGTCACAATCTCTGGTAGAAAATAGTGGAAGCAAGGGAAAAATTTAATAGGACACACCTGAGGTTTTTCCCTCCTTCCAGGACTGAGTTTTCCTGTTTTATGGCCAGAGATTTGGAGTAAATAGATTAAAACAAGGTGCACTTTCTGTGTGTATCCAGCTCCATTCCAGGTCATAATATTTAAGGAAGGGAGTTTGAGTGAATTTTCAGCCTGTCCTCTTCTCAGTGGGCAGATGTCTGTGAGCAATGCACTATTCGACACAGCCATAGACAGTGAAACCCTTGGATACTCCAGACCACAATGAGGGTGTCTGAATGTCAAGTGACACTGCTGGGACTCCTATGGGGCCCTCTGCTGGGAACAAATCATGTGTTCTAGAGTCTGTCTGCTAAGTATAAGTCATATCTATAGTTATGTTAAGCATAGAGTTTAGAAAATTATTTAAAGTGTTTGCATTTTTAAAATTTATTTATTTTAATTGGTGGCTAATTACTTTACAATACTGTATTGGTTTTGCCATACATCAACATGAATCCGCCACGGGTGTACACGTGTTCTCAATCCTGAATCCCCCTCCCACCACCCTCCCATACCATCCCTCTGGGTCATCCCAGTGCACTAGCCCCAAGCATCCTGTATCCTGCATCGAACCTGGACTGGCGATTTGTTTCTTATATGATATTATACATGTTTCAATGTCATTCTCCCAAATCATCCCACCCTCTGCCTCTCCCACAGAGTCCAAAAGACCGTTCTATACATCTTTTGCTGTACTTTTCAGTTGACCTCCCTATTTATTTTCCGTAGAAATAAATGTCCATGAAGAATTCCTCTTTTACTTGTATTACTTTGATCTTTTCTTTTCTTTCATTTTTTAAATAAATGTTTTACTTTGTGTATTCTGTGATTTTATAGGCAATCTCTCTGTTTTTTTTTGCTATATTCTTTATTTTACTTAACATTTCTTATTATTTGATAGCTCTGTTTACCCTGAAATTCTGTATGTATAGAGTTCTTGAGTGTGACAATCTGGTATTTTAATATTTTGTCCATCCTTCCAACATTTTGGTGTAACAATAGTAATATTAATAAATTATTAAATATTTATAATTAATACGAATTATATTATTTATAATATAAATAAATACTTATGCACATCTACTTATGCACATTACTAAGCCAAGCATAGCTCAGTATATTAATAAAGGGCTTCCTTGGTGGCTCAGCTGTAAAGAATCTGCTTGCAATGTGGGAGACCTCAGTTTGATCCCAGATTGGGAAGATACCCTGAAGAAGGAAAAGGTTACCCACTCCAGTATTCTGACCTGGGTCACAAAGATTCACACAGGACTGAGCAACTTTCACTTTCACATAGGATATATGTGTGTGTACGTATATACACTGGGATTAGTTTTTTTTTTTTTTTTTTGCTTTTGCTTTTACAATGACCCTAAATTCTGGATTATGCACATTTTCCATATAAGGAAAATGAATATCAGAGACATTAAAGAAATTCTGACAGTCAAAAAAATGGGGAAAAAGTGTACTCTGGACAGGTTCCTTTTCTTCCTAAATCTTGAGGACTTTTGACAAAAGGATGCTCATGTTCTTTGGCCACAGCTGCTATGCTGGGAGATTTTCTTGATGGAAATTTTACACTAGCAGGAGCTTTTTTCATAAATTATGTTAATCCCTTTATTAAATATTCATCAGAAGATAGTGCCATCTCCACAGAACACTCCTGAGTTCTGCTGAAGATAAGGCCTGTAGAGAAGCAAAGCACAGTCACCAGCTACACTCAGATCAAGTCTCTTAGCTCTGAACGCACTTGCTCTGACTCTGCTGGCAGCAAGACTCTTTGTAAAATGCTATGGAAAGGGATGACTTTCCAGACATTTCTGAAACCTGCTTAGAACAGTTAGTACAAATGCCCTGGGAAAGTTATGGTTTAATTTCCCATGTTAAAAAAAAAAAAAGGAATGAGAACATTCCTTTAGGAGGGTTACTCTGTAATTAGAGCCGGATGAGAATTTCATTCATGCATTGAATAAATATTTATTAAGTGTCTACTCCATGCCAGCCCCTTCTGTTGAAAAAAGAGGACACTCAAACCTGGTCCCTATTCTCTCATCGTTTAGGATCTAGAGGGAGAGACGGGCTGGAAACCATCATCATACCTGCAAGGTAAGGGAAAATGAGGTGAAGGGAAGGGAAGGCGGCTGTGGGAAGAGGAGCCATGAGATAAGCCGGGAGACGTCTACTCAGACACAGTGAAGCCAATGGGCAGACTGCAAAGGAAAAGATATAAAGGATCGAAAACTGTGAACGTTGCTGCAATCTAGTGTGCAGATTGCAGTGCAACCCTGCTTACCGGCGTCTCTGTCTGATGTGGCCTGCGGGGAGAAGGAGCACTTTCTCATTTGTAAATGAGAATCATTTTCCAGATATTTCCTGTAATTATCCACCAGTTTTAGGACCTGATGTAGAGGATGATTCAAACAAGCTGCTTAAGCACTGGTGTTTTCAGCCCTCTTTCTCTGTCTCTCCCAACAGCCAGACAACTGCAGGGAAACACTGTGATGGAGAGCTTCGAAGCTGAGCCATTTTTGGTTATTTGATGCCAAGTAGGTTAGGCATGAGATATGGCTATGGTAATGGTTATGGGCTTCCCTGGTGGCTCAGTGGTTAAAAACTGCCTAAAATGCCAGAGACACGTGCAGGAGACACAGGTTCAATCCCTGGGTCAGGACAATCCCCTGGAGAAGGAAATGGTAATGCTCTGTAGTATTCTTGCCTGGAAAATCTCATCGACAGAGAAGCCTGGTGGGTTACAGTCCTTGGGGTTGCAAAACAGTCAGACATGACAGCAACTCAACAACAAAAAGTTATGCGTGGATCCTGGAGAAGTTACTCTTCTTTTCATGGAGATCCAAGCAAAGCTCTTACTGCTTCTGTTTCTCTGTTCATATTTCTTCTCTGGCAATGAAAAACTATTCAAACCCTTGCCTCATCTTGAGGATGGGGTTTCTGTTGGCTTTCTGAAGAAATGCATCACTGCCAGGTCAGAATCCCATAGTAGCTATCAGTGAACTCTAGCCCTGGGGTCATGAGATATTTGACAAATTTCATTTTACTGCTTGTGAGTCAATCAAGGCTAGAAAAACATCCAATTCCTTGGCTAAAAGCTCATGCCTTTAACACCATTCATGCCTATCTCCAGGGTAGATCAGTGCAGCTGGGTTTCCTTTCTTTTTTTCCTTTTCTTAGGATTTCTCCATGATTTCTTAGGATGGAAATACTTTGAATAATAATAGATACTGAATGGGAATGTTTATCCTCTGACTTAAGATCAGTTTATAAAAACAATCAGCCTAGCTCAAAACCATTTTTATTGCTAAAATGATCATTTTGCAATCCTCAGAATCTTATAGTCTTGAATTCTAAGCCTGAATTGGAAATGTAGCAGGATTCTTTTTAAAATCCCAAGGCAAAGACAGAATGGGAAAGATCTGATTACAATCTCTATTCTCTCAAAGTATAAAGTGATTTATTTTGAAAGAAAGCAATAGTTGGGGTAATAAATATTTTTATTCATAGAGATGTTACTTACACAGTTTCAACTTAGTTTTCAGTTGAACTTTGATGGATGAGAGAGACTTTCAGGCTTTAACCTAGTGTGAATTTGATGGAAAAGTTTTTTGGAGTTCTTATATTATTAATTTTTATTGGCGTACAGTTGCTTTACAATGTTGTGTTAGTTTCTGCTGCACAACAATGTGAACCAGTTATGTGTATATATATATATATATCCCCTCCTTTTTAAGTTTCATTCCCATTTAGATCACTACAGAGGGCAGAATAGAGTTCCATGGTGCTATTCAACAGGTTCTCATTAGTTATCTATATTATACATAGTAGTGTATATATGCAAGAGTTTTAGCATATTTGAATTCAATAGCATCCAAATAAACCACTTTTATCTGTCGAAATATCTATCAATCATTACTATCTGACTTTTAAACTTTATAATATTGGTCCTGTTTGCCCCTGCAAACCTGTTCTCCAGTGCACCTGTGCTCTGGGAGTCTGGCCTGGCCAGACTGCAAGGCAGGACTCCCTTGACCTCTGGGTTTTAGTTGTTACTGTCCAATAGGAGAGACTGGAGCAGAAAAGAAGACAGGAGGAGAGGGAAGTCTGGGGCTGTCTGAGTATACCACACTCCAGGCCAGTTTTGCGTTTTTGAATTGGATTGAGACACAAATTCTATGTTCATACTTTTTCTACAGGATATTTTACTACAAACTGCCTCTGATAGACTAAACTGAGAAAAAGAATGACCCATAACTTAAATCTTAAAAATGCTGAAACTGTCATTAAACCTCTCCTGATAACTCTCCCATGTGCCACATAGTAAAGAAAGTATAATCAGACTCTTGTGTTACCTGTATAGAAGTCTAGATTACAGCTAACATCTGGGAGATGGTGAGGGACAGGGAGACCTGATGTGCTGCAGTCCATGGCATCAGACATGACTTAGCATTGAACATGACAACAAAGTTGCAGAACGTTCTTGAGAGTGAAAGGGAGAAAGAAAAGCCTGAGACCACACTGGGAGAGAACGGGTCAGAATGGGAGGAGAAAGAGAGGTAGAGGAAGGAGCTTTAAACTTTGGATTCACTAGAGGTAAAATTGCCTAGCCTCCTTTCTCAGGCACAGGCTGAATCAGAATACAGTGGCTTTTACGCTGAGGCTCCAGGATATAGGATGGAAGACAGAAGAGAGAGGTGAAATGATATGCAGTCTGCTTAGGAAACCCCTGTACTTTGGCATCATCTCGAGTTATCCCCCCTGTGGTTTTAATCTTTCTGAAATGGAGCTACATTAATGTAGTCATTCTTGGATTTTGAGAAAACAAACCTAGCTGGAATATATATTGTATATAGGATATGGAATGCTTGAGAGTCCAATGGAGGTGGTTTCAAGTAACCACTAAATTGTATGAAAAGTTGCTTCCTCCACCCCAAAGAAAGCAAAGTCATCCCAAACACTAACATTAAAGAAATCCAAACAACAAAAACAACTTTCATAGTAGCCAAGTTAAATTCACTCTTCACAAATATTCCCACAGAGTAAACATAACATTTTCTTAAGCCGTGGCCAGTTAAACAAATCCAACTTTAAAGAAAGAGGGTGTTAAATGTTTTTCCTCTGACATTGTTGTCTAAAATGTAGTGTGGGTAGAATATTTTTGGAAAGCTTTTGGGATGTTTTCCTTTCATCCTATCCCTCCCCCGACCACCCCCGCTTTTGTCTCCTTGGGTACTTTAAAACCAAATCGAAGTCATCTTTTACATCATGAAGGATGATAGGGTCCCAGATAATCCTGGGATCATACATTTGGGGCTTAAGTACTTTAATCAAATAAAGATGTTGAAACAAAACATTTCATTCTTTATCATTTTTATTGGTATGGAAGCTTTGTTCCCATGAAGACAGATATCTTCCCTGTTCATAGTCCAAATCCTTTTACTTATTCTCAGAAGAGATAATGAGGCCAAATTAGTACAAACTTAGCCTAAACTGCTCTGCTTTAGGCTTGGATATAAAAAGGAAAGTGATCCTTGTGATTTTTGGCCTCATAATTGCTAGGACACCACAAGAAGCTATTTTGAAAACCACTTGTATTTATAAAATATTAGATGGCAATAGTTTCACTGCTAATAACCATAATACAAATGCAAATGGAAAGCTGGAGAGCCTGTTCTCAAAGTGTTGGGCCATGGTGTCAACCTGCTTGGGTTAAAAATCTGAATTCCGACACTCACTAGCTCTGTACCTTTGGATAAGATACATAACCTCCCTGTGCTTAAGTTTCTTTCATCCATAAAATAAAGGAATAAAGACAGTATCTGTGTCATCAGGCTGTGAAGACTATCATGTGAGTTAATATTTCCACATACTTACTGCTTACATGTAATAAATGTTATAAAATGATGACTCTTATTTTTAAAGATCAGAAAGACAGGCTCGCTCTTTCCGTTATAGATTTATTCGTTTCCCTTTTTCTTTTAACTGTCACCTCTATGAGTACAAGGACTTTTCACAGTTTATGTTTACTGAGCACCAAGCACTGTGTGGACCACTCTTCTTTCATCAGTTCATTTAATCCTTATAGTGAATTTAGGAGGCAGATGGGAAATGGAAACTGGGTCTTAGCTGCTACAGTTTGGTGACTCCACTGGAATATTTCATGTAGCTTCACTGAATGTATTTTCATAAAAAATGTAGCAATCAAATAGACTGCTTAAGACTGTTTTGTGGTTCAACTGGTAAAGAATCCGCCTGCAATGCAGGAGACCTGGGTTCGATCCCAGGACTGGGAAGATCTCCTGGAGGAGGTTATGCCAACCCATACCAGTATTCTGGCCTCGAATTTCCATGAACTATATAGTCCATGGGTCACAAAGAGCTGAACATGACTGAGCAGCTTTCACTTTCTGGATTATGTGATTTGTAATATTAAATTCAAATACTATAGGAATTTTTTATTACTTAATAACCATCCTCCTCACTTTTACCTTGAAAGTCCTGGCAAACTTTGAAGTCTGGAATAAGAACTCAGGAGTCTCATTAAGGTTTAGCATTTTCAACTCACCACTGTAATGTTACCAGTCTCTTCTTCTGCAGAATGGTAGCTAGAAATTTTCATTCAATTAAAGAATTGAGTTCAATTCAGCTATTGTCATAACCCTTTCATTTGAAACCTTATTTGTCCCAACTCTTCTTTCTGCTGGTTACAATATAGCCTCATTACAACTTGGACTGCTACACGACACACTCTAAGGACTGGAGAATGTTCAGGGGAAATTTGAATTTTTAAAAAGTAAGCTTATTTTCTAGCAGTATTCATTGAGAACCCACAAATTGTGAGGAACTCCAGGAGGTACGCAAAGCTAAAGGATGATCAAATATTAAATTTTGCCATTTTTACTCTCCCTCTCCACTCCCCCGCCAAGTACATTCATTAAATTTTAGCAATCATGATTTTAATGACTATTTCTTATACATTCAAGGCATCTTGAAAACTTGGTAGCTTATAAATAATTAACAAAAAATGACAAATATAAAAAATAAATCTTTATATAGACTACTGATTCAAAATGTTTTAATATGCACTAGTCATCTCTTCAAGCTGCCATTTCCTTATTCTTCCTCTCCCCACCTTTTTTTTTTAGTTTACACAGTGATTTACTAGAAATGAAAACATCTATATTAGTATGATTCTACGTTTGCACATCTGGCATATTCCAATCTGATGAAAATAAATATGTAAATATATCATGCTTAACTGTAGCATCTTAACATTCTTTCGTACGGAAATCGAATTCAAATATACTGGAAAAAATTCTCATTTTGATTAATTTGTGGTAATATCAACCTCCAAATAAACACTGGTGCTCTATCCTAGCAATTTTTTTTAAGCCTTCAGAATTTGCTTTTATGGTACCTATTATTTCCAGATGACAGGACATGGTGCTGAAAAGTATGGGAAAATATGGTTAGACTAATGGGTTTCCTGCTGACTAAATCATTCTGAATCATTTAATGCGGCTTCTATATTATCTCACTGTTGATTAAAGCAGAGGCAAATTACAGTACTGGCATCTCTTTAAGAGAAATTATCTGATGAACTGGTTCTCAAAGAGGTGGAGAAATGTGATACGACTGTGTGCTTGAGGTACATAATTTTCAAGCAATATCTTTCTGCAATCGTCAGGAGCAGTGGATTTGTATTCCCAATGGAGATGTCATTCTGCTTATGGCACATGTATGTCAAGATGCTATCGAAACTGAAAACTATTTTTCAACTTTCTTAATTTATAAACCTCCAAAGCCCCTTCATTGATGAAACCTAGAAACCTGACTATCTTGGCTGGTTTTCTACATACAGGAAATTAAAAATGGCTTCTTTTAGAAGAAGGATGTCAGAAGAGGTCAGGAATGAAAAGAAAGGAAATGTGTCAGAGCTGATTAATTATTGGAGTTAAAAATATACTCATTATAAACGGTAGTGGAGCAGTGATTTAAAAATGCATTTTAAATGACAATGGCTTTATGATTTGGATGTCATTTGCTCAACACAGAGATCCTAATGTTGATTGATGGGCTTATAGATGTCTTCCTTGGGATTTGGCAGACAAAACTGATATCTATGCATTAAATCAAATGCTTCCACATTTTTTAGTTCTATTATAGCACACAAAACATCATTCACAATGATCTGAAAGACTCATATCCCGGGATTGTGACAAATGAAGACCACTTATCTCATCCAGATTATATGACTATGTTCCAAACCTTTTCTTAATATCTTGTCTTTCGAAGCTATGCCATGATAATTTCAGACATTTCTTTGTCTGTTTTTATGTATTGATATTTCTCCCCAGATATTTTGGCACTTGATTCATCTTCCTCAAATTGTCATCAGCTTAATATTGGCAGTTTTCATGAAGCCTCATGCATTTAACAATAAAGATAAAACCTAAACTTATCCTCTACTCTGTATTGTGGTTGTATGGTTGATGTTAAAGAAAAATTCTGGAAAGGCATTTGGAGAAAACCAGTTAAGCACACAAATAAGGAATAAAGAATATAAGTTATAAAGGCAGGAATGTATATAATTTCCAAAATAATATTTGGTCAAAGAATCAATATGAAGCTTGAGAGGAGTGTTTCTTTTAAAGATAAAACAAGGAGATGGCAAGAAAAAAATCCAATAAGAAACACTATTTCTAGTTTTCAATCCTCCTCAAATCAGTTCGGTTCAGGCTAAGTACAAACATAATTTGATTTTTTGGTGTGAAAGGTAAATTTTTGCACTTCTTGAACAGTAGTACAATATTGATTGGCATTGTAAGAAATTGAATTTGAGGATCCAGTTCAGTCAGTTCAGTCGCTCAGTCATGTCCAGCTCTTTGCAACCCCATGAACTGCAGCACGCCAGGCTTCCCTGTTCATCACCATCTCCCGGAGTTCACTCAGACTCACATCCATCGAGTCCGTGATGCCATCCAGCCATCTCATCCTCTGTCATTCCCTTCTCCCTCTGTCCCCAATCCCTCCCAGCATCAGAGTCTTTTCCAATGAGTCAGCTCTTCACATGAAGTGGCCAAAGTACTGGAGTTTCAGCTTTAGCATTATTCCTTCCAAAGAAATCCCAGGATTAGCCCTGTAATAATCTACATTTGAGTATCCGGAGTCAACACGATTTTCACAAATGCAATACTTATATGCTCATTTACTTTTATTTGCCTCATAAGCTTGAGATCCTTGAAAAGGAAAAATAATGTCTTATTCTGCTATACAACTCAATTCACAGTGGAGCACTTGGCATATAGGAAGCATCTAATAAAAATCTGACAAATTTATCTGGATAAGAGCCAGTTTATGATAAGATGTTCTTCTTTGATATCAACCAAGGGGCTCTTTATTTGGTTATTCATTTATTTGCTCATTGAATATATATTAAGTGACTACTATGACAATCTATCTAAAATATATTTGAGTGACTAAATATGTATCTTAGCTTAATAATGTAGAACGAGGCACAGTTTTTAATGATCGATGAGACAGAACTTTTCCTATGACTTAGGCCAGTAGGATTCAAGGCATTCTGTTTGGGAGACACAAAAAGGATGTGATTTTCTTAAATGGTTACATGTCCCTGTTAAAATTAAACTATAATTATTAACCAGAAGGGTGTCAGCAATCTACAACCTGTGAATGAAACCTGGCCTACTGTTTATTCATGTTTATAAATAAAGTTTTATTGGAACACAGTAATGTTCACTATTTTACCTTTCATCAGTAGCTGCTTTTATGGGGCAGAGGTATATCCTTGAGGCAGAGACTTATTGACTTGCAAAGCCTAAGATAGCTGGTTCTTTCTAAAAAGTTTTCCAACACCTAATTTAGAATATGGGCTTCCCAGGTAGTGCAGTGGTAAAGAATCTGCCTGCCAAAGCAGGAGACATAGGAGATGTGGGTTTGATCCCTTGGGCGGGAATATCCTCTGGAAGGAAGTGACAACCCACTCCAGTATTGTTGCCTGGAAAATTCCATAGACAGAGGAGCCTGGGCGGGGG
>SJYC01123236.1:0-32311 GCA_006408675.1 Madoqua kirkii
TTCTGTGTGTCTAGAAGTGTGACACATCTTTTCCTTTTTTTTAACATTCACTTATTTAATTTTTTTTTGTTTTTGGCTGCACTGGGTCTTCCTTACTGCTTGTGGGCTTTCTCTAGTTGCAGAGAGCAGGGACCACAGTTCACTGTGGTGGATGGGCTGCTCATCGCGGTGGCTTTTCTTGTTTCGGATCATGGGCTCTAGGGCGCAGGGGGTCAGTAGTTGCAGCTCATAGTCTCTAGAGCATGGACTCATTATTGCGTCACACAGGCTTAGCTGACCTGTGGCATGTGGAATCCTTCTGAACCAGGGGTCGAACCTGTGCCCCAGGCAATTGTAGGCAGATTCTTATCCACTGTGCCACCAGAGACGTCTGTGACACATCTTAAGGAAGTAAAGAAAAAGGGCCTCTGACTCTAAAAAGAAACAAAGAGGCAAGAAGAATTGCTTCTGTTAGGTAAAGCAGCTCTCAAAGATAGGGCTAGAGACTTTGGTTATACAAATGGTCTTGCTAGGGTCAGACCATCCTGGAGATTGAAGGGTCTTCTGACGCAGGGTTTTGGGTCTGGTATGCAGTGCTGTGGAGGGAGAATCCTGGAAGCTCTGCCTAGCAGTGTGGGAATTTTCAACCTGCCCCATGGAGACTCTCCTATTGAGGATGCAGGGTTTCTCCTGAGATATGTCAGGAGCTATGTAACAGGAGTCACTAGTCATTTTTTGTAATGACTTATTAATGAGAAGGCAACCTGCTTCCTTTTTCCTCTTATTCCAATAGCTTCTCAAATCCCAAGGGAGCTTTGAATATCACTGAGTTACTCCGCAGCTTCATGTCAGGTCAAAATGGCAAGAATTTGGTTTGGAAAGAGCAAGCTGTCTTCCTGGATGATAAGGAGTCCCTAGATACCAGTGCCTTCTCTTGAGAATGCAGCTGAAATCACACCCACCAAAATGCTTCTAACAGAGGGTATCCTGAGTCATTAAAAAAGAGAAAGCAAAGGATGGAACTAATGCTGATTCTGTTGGGCCCTGTAACTTGTTGTGAAATCTTGATAGCAGTGAGATGGTAGTCCATAAGGTCTTTGAGGACAAGGACTGGGTCAGTAATTTTGTGTTGCCAGGGTCAAACCCAGAACCTGATATACAGGAGATGCTTAAGATATGATGTTATTCATACCTTTTATAGTTAATTTTAGGGGGCAACTTGTTTAGGTCACTCTACCCAGATACTTGGTGAGATATGTCTGGATGCTGCTGCAGAAATATTTTTAAAAGGATTTTAACATTTATGGCTGTAAACTTTGAGTAAAGTAGATTACTGCTTAATTTGATGGGCTTTAGTGTGAGTAGGTATCATTCAATCAGTTGAAAGCCTTGGGAGGAAGATGGACCTCCCTTGAGAAAGAGAGATTTCTGCCAGTAGATGGCCTTCAGACTTCAACTGCAGCATCAGTTCCTCCCTGGGTGTCCAGCCTGCCAACGGATCCTGCAGAACTTGAATTTGCCAGTCCCCATGATTTTGTGAGCTAATTCTAAATGAGTGAATGAAGGCCTCCACATCTTTGCTTGACTCTGGGGCTCTTTCCCCCCTCAATTCCAGTGGGGGAGACTACTTTGACAAGTTAAAACACCCAATCTTTGTCCTAAAATCCTAGTCTTTCCTCTAACTAGACAGTGAAAGCCCTAATACTGACAAGGGAAAGATGATTTGGGAACTCAAGGTGTAGGGAAAGAAAGGAATTTAAACAAGCCTTCTCAGAATCCTTGATTTTCTATTTACTACCAATGACCAGTGTAAAAATCGACTTGGTTTAAGTGCCTTTGTTGGGTTCAAAGCCCCATCACCACTACCACCAGCAGCTCACCCTGCTGTGGCCTGGAGAGGCTGAAGACCACTTTTCAGCCTGATGTGATTTCTAACAGCTGAGATATTAAAACACTGAAAAACGGGGTTTATAATGGAAATGCTGACAGACTATTAACTATAGCAGCACTGCTCTAATAAATGGAATGGCCTGTCATAATCTCTAGTTATAAATATGCAAATACAAGACTGGGGATTTGCTCCAAAGGATGTCTCTATAATTTTAACTGACCTTTACTGATACCAAATGAGCCTGTTGCTTCTGTTTTTGTACACTGGATATAAAGTACAGGATATCCAGCCGCCTGTCGGCCTGAAGTATATAAAGTTGAAACTGCCAGCTACTAAACTCTGGGCTCCCATTCCATTGCTCTTTGCATTCACACTCTTTACTGACATTTTCATTTTCCCCCCAACCCAGCGGGGCAGGAAGTTGAGTGGGGGTGAAATCGAACATTGTTCATTCCTGCCCCCACCCCCCTGCCCCCCCGCCATTATTTCCACATGTCATAGTGCCTGCCTGGCCAAAATTCATGGATTGCCTCAAGGACAAACAGGCCATCTACGCTGAATTATAAATTTGAGTTTTATCCAGTTTTCCGCTTTTTGGACCAAATGGGCAGCAAATCCAGTGACTTCATTTTTAATAACCTAGATGTCATTTGTCCCATGTCTTTCAGCACAGAGTAAAGAGTTGGATGGCTAGCAGTTTTGCAGATTTTTTCCCCCTAATTATTTTAAGCTATTCAGCCTGGTATCCAAACTATTGATGCTGAGCCAAATTGCCAGCAGGGGAGAGATCTGTCCAATCCAGGAGCTAAATGAGTCACTGAGAGTCAATCTGTTTTTCCCTTGCTGCTGGGGTTTCCTCAGGCCCCCGGAGCCACACAGAGCCACAGGCTGGGCCTCAACAGCCTCCTAGCCTCCATCTCCTGCCTGGCTCACAGCAGCTGGGGATGCCGAGCTGGCCTTGAAAATCCAGGACCTCTGTCACAGTGTAGCAGAGGCCTCACTTTGGCAGAAAATGAAGACATCTCGACCTTGTTGTGTTTGTCACTCCAGTAGCAAGCATGTCGGATATCCAGAGAGGAAAGGGAGACCGAGAGACAGAACATGTCAGAGAGATGCCCAGCTAGCTCGCTGCTTCCTGTGGCCCAGCTCTGCCAGAGTGCTCTTCTCCTTCCTACGTGTCAAATGGAATCCACGGACGCAGAATGCTTCAACTGGTGACCGAAAAACAAAACAAAACTAGAACAGAGGTGGAACCGAAGGGGTGTGTGGTTCTGCCGGGAGTGGTGGCAGGAAGGAGGGCCACTAGCCTGAGCCAGAGACTACAGGAAGGGTAGGCAGCGCGTTAAGAACTGGGGAGAAGACGCAGGGCCTAAAAAACGTTACTGTTTTGTGTTCAATTGAGACATCTCCTTTCTAACAATATTTACTAAAAAGCGAAATCCTTGAATTCTTCCTGGTAGGGTCAGTATTCAATTGCACAAAAATATGCAGCCGATTTAAGATTAAGATAACTGGTATTTCATGGTCAATGATTAAATTAGCTGACACAGCTCTATCTTGAACTTTGCAATGAGGACCGACAGTTTTGTGTGTTGTGCATTGAGGACTTGGGTTATCTAAACTAGGTTGAGCCTTTACTCTTTGAAAGTCAAATGCCATCAAGGAGTCCTGTTCTCTGCAACTGTAGACAGGAGTTAATGTGGAATTCAGAAAACAATCACAGAACATTCTATTGTAGTTAGCGGAACTGCCCTAGGAGTGTTCAGGAATTAGAGAACTCAGGAGTTCCCTGAGAAATAAGGGGACAGACAGAGAGTGAAAGAAAATATTGACTGATTGATCTGTTATAATTTTCAGATAGAAGTATATCTGAGCCAAAAACCTTAAAAGGAGTAAGTTGGTTTTGCTGTTTTGTTTCTGCTTTTTTTTTTTTGCATTGTGAAGTCTCAGGGGGCGGGGGAGGGGAGATTTGTTTGTGATGGGGCAGTCAATCCTATTTCTGTAGTTCCAACAAAACTCACCTTTTTACATATTCATGTTGCTTTTTGATCTCCCTTTTCTCGGCTAGTAAGGTGACAGGGCAGTTAGAAAAAAGAGATTTCTGAAACACAGAAAGATTTCTCACTGAAATCAGGCATGTACAATATTCGTGAATCGCTTTTCTCTTTTTTTCCTGCTGTCCCTCCTGTGATGGGGTCAATGCTTCATTTAGGTTTTGTAGTGGGTTTCTGGATTCCAGTGATCCAGGAAGTTCTGGGAAGCGCTCTCACCATCTTAGTCAGAAGTAATTAACTAAAAAATAAAGGCCCCTCTTTTTCTTCACGTTTTGAACCACAGATCATCGACGAATACTAAGCACGAAACACCAGTTTTCAGATCATTAGTACAAAGCATCTTCCGCAGGAGGCAATAAAATGTTACTTTATATAACTCAGCTACAGTTACACTGCTTTCAGAAAGCAAGAATCTCCCTCAAAGAAATTTACATGAAAACAGTCCCATTGTTTGAGAACTTATGCAAATAATGTGCAAAAGGGTTTGATAGTGATTAAAAAAAATCTTTATAATCTTTATCACTGCCTGAGAAACTTGGTTACCTAAAAGTACTCCATTGCACTTATTTTTTTAATATGTACAATATAGAGTTTTAAAATTAAAAAAATTTTTAAGCTTCAAACTTCTTCCTAAGCTTCAAAGTCTTCTATAATGAATGTCCGACAGAGAGTCTAGTGCTTTTTGGCTTAACATTTACGAGCATCACTCATTACTAGTCAAGAAAATTGAAGATAACAACCACAAAAACTGACATAGCTCTGAGCATTTTGAACAACGTAAAATGTTTCTCCCGTGGGTGCAGCTTTTAGGGACCACATGGGGATTCACACCCCTCAGTGCTCAATCAGCAGAAGATGAGACTCAATTCTTGTTGAGTGTCTCAATTCACGTTGAATGCCTCTCAACTCCCTGGTGTTAGGAATCTGGTTGGGTCCACTACCACATGTTCAAACAATGGATGTGTGTGCCAAGAATCTGATTTCCATAGAAGGACATGAAGGGGATGGGTGAAGAATAGGATGTTGGACCAAATGTTGTGACATTTCCCTTTGATTTTAACTTTCTGTGAATTCTTTTGCATTTACTACCTAGTTTGTCTGGCTTTGGTTCCTTCACTTTCTTTTCCATCTAATGCACTGTGGAAGAAGATCAAAGTATGGAATTTCTTCTACCCCAGAGACTGGCATTTCTGCAGGCACAAATAAGATTGGTTTTCAGGCACCAAGAATTCCTGAACACCAAGAATTCCTTAACACCAAGAATTCCTTTAATGATCATGCCAGACAACAGAGAGGTGGGAATCAGACACTTTGTTTCCAGTTCTGTCATTTACCAGCTTTGACATTTTGGAGGAGTCATTTTAATGTTGTTATGCCTCAGTTTCCTCTTCTGTAAACAGAATCATCATCATCATCCTATCTCATCTGTTAACAAAATAAGCAAACGATCATTCATCTACCTTTAACATACGTATACATTCATACATGCTTCTTTTTTTACACAAATACCATTACATCATATGTTATATGAAGTATGAAATACACAAACATGGAAATTAAATAATGAAATTACAAAATAAACAGAAAGAAGTATTTTAATATTTTCTTGTTATCTTGCACAACTCGTGGGGTACATGACCCCACTTTGGAAAAGTAAAATACATATAACATGTTTAGTGAAGCTGAATCCCCCTTAAACCAAGTTTCCTTGCCTACTTTATGATTATCCTCTCTATCCAAAGCTTTATCCTCTTTCTTTTTCCTCCTCTGTTTCCCTTAGGAGGAGGAGTGACAAAGAAAAGCCGGGATTGAAACAAATCACCAAAGTGCAGCATCCTCCCAGAAACAAAAGCCCCTCCATGTGTCCCGTTTCTTGTTTGTAGAAAAGGTTTTGATATCCTAGACTTTCTCTGAGTTCCAAACAGCAGACTTAAGGAATTACCAATTAGGGAAGTGAGAGAATGTGGAAACAAAGGAAAGACAGTTAAACAAGGTAGGTTGAATAACAGTTCAGCAAAAAAAGAGAGTCCTACTTCCTCCTCAAGGAGTATACATAAGTATCTGATGCATGTCTTTGAAGTGTTCTACAGAAATGAAACTCCCACCCAGGTGGAAGATGGTGACAACATGCTGAACACAAGCATGTAAATCCCAGACTGGTTGGAACCAGAAAGTTGGTGATTAAGTTTCCTGAACACCCTGTTACCTCACCACCAAAGGATCAGAAGAAAGTCATGAACTCTGTACCCCTCACCCCCAAATTTACCTCTGTAAACTGTTCCTTGACAGCCACTGGAGATTCCGGTCTTTTGAGCATGAGCTTCCTACTCTCCTTGTCTTGTGCCCTGAAAATCAACACTGTACTTTACTTCACCGCAACCTGATGTCAGTAGATTGGCTTTGCTGTGTGGCAGGTGAGTGGACCCAAGTTTGGTTTGGTAACTTTAGAACACTGCCTTACATGAAGCAAAGCTCACTATATACTATGTATGATTTATTTGTATGCCCAAGGAAAAGTCCAGCTGAAATGAAGCATTTCCAACCTCATGTTGTCTTCTTTTTCTGACGTGACTACCATTTTATGTATGTAGCAGAGAATGGCTGCGTTGTAAGTCGAAGCTCTTCCAACATAGAAGAATCTTTTTGCACAATCCTGGCCAATATTTTCTTCTACTGAGAAGAATTACATAAGTATTTTCAACAACACCTTATTTCCAAGAAAGATTGGTGACTTCTCCCCTTCAGATGGGTACTGAAGACAGCACAGTTGCTTTCCCTGGTGTGAAGCTGGCATGATATTACCTCCTTGATAAATGAAAACTATATCATAAAGATCTGTCCAAATGGGAAAGAGAATGGGGAGGGGGGAGATTCAATATTGGAAGAAAACAGAAAAGTCTCTGTCTTTTTCCTAATTATCCTTTTTCTATAATCAGCACTGCCCTTGACATTATTTATCATATGCAATTGGAAAGACACTCTGATTTTGAAATTTATTGTTTTGGCATTGAGTGTAAGTCTATAAATTTGTATAAGTATATTCTTTGTATAATTTTTTCTATTTTCACACTCATTCTTTTGTTATTCCTAAGCATTGTTACATATATTGAGCATCCGTTCTAAGTCAGGTACTGTGCCAGGCATTATTTGGGGTATGAATTTGTCTTTTGAACAAAGAGAAGCAAATCATAGGATCTGATGGAAATAAATACAAAAGAGCCCAAATTCCCACTCAGGAACTTGGGATTTGCTAGGGAATTTGATATGAAACACATGGTAACTGACCTTAAATTAGTAAGCATCAGTCTTTCTCTTTGGAAATCTTTTATTGCCTACAGTGTACAACTTTGAAAAAAAAAATCTTACAACAAAGTATTGAAAAAAAAATCAGGGATCTAAAAGCAGAACATGAATTTGGACTCACCTTTCAATTGCCAAGAGCACACAGGAAGTATTTTAATTCTGTTTGGGTTATTCTGGAGTCGCTGGGTAGCCAGGCTTAGAGATTTGCTGTGTTCAAACTTTTTTGTTGGCTTCATTCTTCTTGTCTCAGTGTAGACAGTGGTAATATTTAGTGTGTATATGCTTGTGTTGGGGCTTCCCTGGTGGCTCAGTTGGTAAAGAACATGCCTGCAATGCAGGAGACCTGGGTTTGATCCCTGGATCAGGGAGGTTCTCTGGAGAAGGAAATGGCAAACCACTCTAGTATTTTTTGCCTGGGAAATTCCATAGTCAGAGAAGTCTGGAGGGCTACAGTCCGTGGGGTCCCAAAGAGTTGGACATGACTGAGTGACTAAACCACCACCAACCACCATGCATACTTTAGATATTTCTAGTTTCACCAATTTCAGGTTCTCCTCTTACTTTTTGCACATAGAGAAGACCACATTTCCTGCAATTTAGGGGGATCTGTGACAAGTTCTAGCCAATGCATTGTAAGCTGAAGCAGCAGGATGGTGTCAGTTTTGAGTCAAGGCATAGAAAGGTGCCAGTGAGACATCCCTTGTCTCTTCTTCCTTTTGCTGTGGATGCCTGGCTAGGTTGGTGTAACCTCCTTCAACGTGGTCCCTGAGTAACGATATGAGTAGAGTTTCCCACTAACTTGTGATGAATATGAAATGGAGCAAAAAGATAAAAGTTAGCCTTGATAATCCACTGGGAGTTCAGGGCTAATTTTGTTACCTCAGAATAACCTAGTCTAACCTGACAGTTATAGGGTTTTAGATTTTGGGTAGTTTTTGGAAGAAGAGGGAATACTTCGATCTTTCTCTGAAGATGTTGTACTCTGAGAAACTGTAAAAAAAAAAGTACCAGGATTTGAAGACATCAGATGACTGAAGTGAAATGACTTATTAAAACATCAAGGAAAAGGACTTACATATCTAGAATAAAGATTAATGTCTTGACCAAGTTTGCATCATCAGAACCGCATGGTGGTTCTTCAAGAGATTTATCCATGGAATTTGAATTGTGACAAGACTTTTCCTTTTTAAAGAATGGTAAAGGTGTTCATTCAGGCTTTTAAAAGTGAGGGATTTTTAAAAAGTGAGGTGATTTTCCATATGAGGTTTTTAAGATTTTACAAAATGAAGAGTTTATACCATGAAAATTTCTAGGAGTAATGACCGCTTAGGTCTCTGAGAAAGACATTCAGAAGACAGAACCACAAATGGAAGCGAACAGAACTTGTCACAAGCGAGTCCCAAGGGAAAAATAACATTTAGGGCAAGAACTCTCATTAAAAGTATATTGAAAATCTCCTAGTATAACATTTTTCTTCATAGAGCTAATATGCCATTACACAAGGTGAAATAATCATCTTCAAGTGCTAATGAAGAGACTTCACGCAATAAAACCCCTATGAGCAGAGTCTGTAATAAATATTCTGAGTTTGAAAGATTGTGACATTTCTTAGACGCCTAAAGGCCTGGGAGCAGCAATAACATGGCAGAATCTCAAGCTGACTTGTTGATCTGTGAGGCTCTTTTAAATGTACTTTTAAGGCTGCTTTCTCCCTAATCCTAAACACTTGACCTTTCAGTTTGATATTCTTCTGTATTATTAGATTAGATGATTAGTTATTAAATATACTGTCTCCAGTAAATAGGTAATTGTATAATGCAATGGCCTTCAGCTTTTCCAGGCCATGTTCCCATGACATTTATAGTTAGAACACTAAGTCTTTTTGTAGTGGGAATGTTAACCCTTTCTGTGGGTAGCAGAATGTACAGGATCTCACATTCCTGTGGACTGAATGAAGGGCAGTCCAAAAATGTACAGCTTCACGTTTTTGAGAGCCGTAGGACTCAAAGATCACAGAATTCTTATTACATTTATGTCCGCATAATAACAGTAAAAAAAAAAAATACATAAGCCAACAATTTCCCTGTGACATGCTAGGTGGGAAGGACATGATGTAGCTGATTACCAGGCTTTCGGTTGGGTCCTTGAGAAAAGTTTATAGCTCTGTTCGGCAACCAAAATCACACAGGTGGAGAAGTTTCAAATGTCTCTATTGGTTTTTGGCAAATTTTGCTTGCTGAGAAAGAGTGGTGATAGAGAAGGAAGAATAGTGGGGAGGACAGGATCTAGCAGGTTTGGGTCCCTTATTACATGCCAAACTACATTCACAGACTCATTTAACCATCCTGGAAATGAAAAAAAGTTTGTATTATTAGTTCTCATTTTGCAATTCAGGAATCTGAGGCTCAGAAAAGTTAAACTAGCTCAAGATCAAACATCGAGTAGCTGAATTGGAATTTGAACTTGGATCTGTTTAATTTCAAAGTTCCTATACTCTCTTATATCTCACTGTCTTCCTTTTATTGAGTGCTTACTATGTATAGATGTGATGTTACTTCTGTTAAGAAAGCAGGGGGAGGGAGGAGCGGAAATGGTCAGGAAAATCCAAGTATCAATGATTCATCTGATGTCTTTTAAATTGTGTTTTTAGTGTTCCTTGCAGCACACTGTGAAGAATACAAGAGATGTATGCACACACAGTTACAGACCCTCCAATTAGAAGTCAAACTTGATTTGAGAAGGCAAAGCAACACATATAAAACAATTTCTAAATTGGGTCCTATGAATGACAGTTCAATGTCTGCCTTAGGAAGATCCCCTGAAGAAGGAAATGGCAACCCACTGCAGTGTTCTTGCCTGGAGAATTCCATGGACAGAGGACTCTGGTGGGTTACAGTCCATGGGCTCACAAAGAGTCAGACACGACTAAGTGATTGAGCACACACGAGGATAAGTCTCAAAGTTCACCAAGACTGAGATAAGTACGGTGTGCTGATGATTACTGGAACCCAAGGGACTATGATCTATCTCATAATGTAGCCAAGATTTGGATAAAAAGGACTCTTCAGATGTGAGTGTCAATGAAGTGAGCCCAGGCTTGGCATTCATTTTGCAGAGGGGACATGAGCCTGGTGAGGAGGAGAAGGTCTGATTATTTTCCTCTCCCTCTCTGGACCTCCAGAGCACTGGGGCTCCTCTCATAATACTTGTACCACACTGAAGTTATTGACCACACACACTGCATACATATCCACATTTTCACATGAGCTCCTTGAGAATAGGGCTATTTATTATCTACTTTTCCCAATGCTTAAAGCAGTGCATGGTGCCCGTAGATGCTCAATAAACACTTGTGAAATGGATGGATGGAAAGTGGTTGCTGGATGAAAGGTGGAATGATAGTAGGAAAAAGCTAGAGCCAGTGTGGCACAGAGGCAAAAAAAAAAAAAAGGTAAAAAGATCTTGATTAAGTTAATGAGATAATTGCAGTATTTCTGAAGGGGTTAGAATGGTGAGAAACAAGAAAAACTGAGTAAGTAAAACTGAGAGAAGTAAGTAAAATTGAGAGAGGGGAAAATGAAGAATTAGAGGTCAAGGAACAGTGAGCAACAGTGGCCTTTGATTAGAAGTCTGATGAAGAGAGAAGAGAAGGCAGGGATCCTACAGGAGGAAATGTGGGACACAGGGGGAGGGTCTTGTTTTAGGTAATAGCTAGTTACTTTTAGACTTGCTATATTGCAGATTTTAAACATAAATAGCTATATTGAATTTAGGGTGATTTTAGGTATTTGGATATATTAGTATATATGGAAAGACTGTAGGGGTATGGATGAGGATGGATGCATAGGTTCAAGCCTCTACCTGTTGGAGGTAGAGTCCAGATATGTCTGGGGGTGAATGATTACCTCATGAGCTCCCAGAGATTACAGTTTCTGCCTGGGAGCCACAGGCAGGATTTGAGGAATGAAACGATCCACTTGATTTAGTTCACCATGAGATCTCCTAAGGCCTTGATGTGTGATTTCAGTCTCCGATTAATCAAATTAAATTCATTTTTTTGAAGCCTTTTGAACTGGTGGTTAGTGATGTGCAGACGCCTTATCAGCTCCCAGTGCATCGATTCCTAACCTCGTTGGTGGGACCTGCTTCCTGTATATCAATGGGGCAGGGGCAGAGAAAGGTATGCACACATACACACACACACACACACACACACACACACACACACACACGATGTTCACGTACCACCAGAGGATTCTGTGTACTCAGCACATGGCCAAAACATTGGTTAGTGTTCTTATCATATCACAGCACACCTGTCTACAGACAAGGAATACAAACCACACGACACGTGACTCTACTAACATCAGGAGCCAAGGCCAAACCATGACTCAGAACTTGAGACTTTAGTAACTCTCCTGGTCATGAAGGCATTCCTGGTTTGTTTTTTTTTTTTTTTTTGAGGGATGACTGACATATAACGTGATATTAGTTTCAGGCATGTACAACATGATGCTTTGACTGTTGTATATATTGTGAAATGATCACTACAATAAGTCTAGTTAACATCTGTCACCATATTTAGTTATAAAAATTTTGTTTCCTGGGATGAGAACTTTTAAGACCTACTCTTTTAGCAACTTTCAAATATTTAATGCAGTGCGATTAACCACAGTCAGCAGGCTGTACTTTACATGCCCCAGGGCAGCCCTTCTTCGAATTTGAAACAAACTCATAAATAAAGAACCCCCTCCCTACCAACACCCAGAAACACTGTGGTGGACAGAGAGTTCTGTATTTCATAGGAGATGCCTGCAGAGATTGCAGTAAGTTTCCAAAAATAAAAGCACAAACAGTTCCCCTTACACTTATTTGTTATGATAGCTACAGGACCAAAAAGAAACACATACCATCCTGGGGGGACAGAATGCACAAGGATTTGATTTTGCTCATTTTCATAAACATCATGGAGCTTCGTTGGCTCTGAATCCTACAGAGTCGTCTTGGCATATTTACAGGACTCAGACCCACGTCGGTGCATCAGGAAGGTTTCAGGTTTGGAGAACAGGTTTCCCTACTGACAAATAGCGTAATTAGGCATAATGTCTTAAGTGAACATATTAGCTTGGGCTTTTAACAGTGTGCAAGCCTTGGCTTCCGCAATAACCACCTAATCTTGTGTGGGAGCCATCCCAGGCTTCGCTTGAACACAGGCGCTATGCGTACACCCGCAGATAAAGCTGGGAATGGGTTTATTTATATTGTCCTTGTTAGTCATGCAGCCTGTGTGCAAACAAAACAACATTATTCTTATCTCCTCAGAAAGTTTAATTCATTAACAATTAAAAGCGAGTGCAGAAGAGGGCCAGGCCTGGGGAGAGGTTCATCCTAGCACAGCAGCCCTGGTCAGAGATTTGCAGGGGCAACTCTCACAGATAACAGCACCATGATGTTTGCTGAATTGTTTTTCTATAGACTTTACTCATGGCTGGGTGATCTTGCTGTAACTTAATAAGATAATGTCGCTAACAATCTCTTCAAAAAATACCCTGTTGAAACTTGCTGTCCGCGGGCTCTTGCCAGAGCCCTTTCCTGCCTCCTGCCTGCTGTCTGGCTTGTTTTTAGCAGCGGCTGCCTCTGGGCTGGGTTTGTGTTCTTGAAGAGCTCAGTTCAGGGTGGTCCTAGCAGCTGATGGAAGCCTCCAGAGCAAGTGAGTTCAGTTTAGAACAGGGGTGGGCTTGAGCACACGCTCTATCATCTGAAGGGCAGGGAACTTCAGAACTGCAAACCTGGACTGTTCTATCATAAGTCATATTCAAGGCCAGGTGTCATAACTGTGGAAACTGTGGAATAAAGAAGGGGCTGGAGAAGGGGCCATGGGAACCGTTTGTTCTTTCTACTCAGGTTTTCTGTAAACCTGAACCAGCTCTATGAAATTAAGTCCACTGTTAAAAACAAACCAAGAGTCAGGCTCACCCATGGTTCTGGGCTGTGAGAGGCCAAGACTGATTTGAAAAGGATTTTTCTTCCTCACCATAGGTGCTAGAACAGGAAGAAGCCCAGAGATTCAGAGGGCTACACCTAGGACAGAAAATTAGCAGTAAGAAATGCCCTCTCCTCTGAGTTTTGGAGGCCTCTATGGGTAGGGTGGAAAGTGAAACTTTACCCGGCTGAGAGGGGTGACTGGGCTTAGCGCCACTTGAGTTTTGCCTGACCTTGGAGCAAACAATATATGCATTTATCTGTTTGGTATTGCATAGGTGGATTTGACACGATTAAATGTTTTAGTTTTCAACTGCTTAGCTTTATATAGGTTAGCCTTTGTGTTGGAGAAAGAATTTGTACTAAAAGCAATAAACAGCTTTGGAAATAGGTTGGATCTAAAATAAATTAGGTTAATATTGCAATAAGATGTCTTAGGCTAAAGGGGACTTCAGTCATCATCTGGTGCAAACTTTGTCTGCTCTTAAATGGGCACGAAAGAGTTAAATTTAAAGCCCCAGCTGGGAGGGTAGTGGAACTTTTAATCCCAGCTGCTGCCCCTGGGGGTGAGAGGAGGAGATATTTGATAGTCCAAAGCAGAAAGTAAATATAGAGTAAATTACTTCCATGTAATTGGGGAGATTATTTCAAGTAGATTGCAACTTGGAAATGGATTGCTTCTTTTCAAAACCAAGGGTGACTTGTATATCTCCCATGGTGACTTCAAGGTAGCACTGAAGGAAAGCACAATTCTTGGCTTTCAAGGGCAACTATAGCTAGTATATTTTATAAAGTCAAAACAACACGTCTTGGATCCTCGCATTACTCAGATCTGTGCAGTAGTTAAGAGGAACAGAAATATAGATAGATATACAAATGTGGCCAACACTAATATACCACCTTAAAAATCTGAACTATGAGTCTTACACAGAAAACAGAAAACTCTTTGCAATTAATATAATTGCCCTTGTTCAAGGAAATGGTCAATTTGACCTGAAATGGTGTAGAAAAGCATGGGAGGGAATCTGTATGAGACACCTAAAAGAACTATTATACATTTTTTCATACATTGAGGCCAGTTTTCCCAGTGGTTTCCATGCTTTGGTTCCAGTGCTGTTTCTTGATGCCAGTATGAATAGGCTCCAGTTTCGTGTCATGTAATAGTCTTTCCCATTTTTGTCTCCTCTTCTTAAGTGTGTAGGCTCTAGAATCAGAGAAACCTTTTTGAGACTCAAGGCTGCCTTCATCTATAACCTGAGTCTGGGCAAATTGCCTGGCCTCTCTCAGCCTTTATTTTCTTATTTGTAAGGGGGATAGTATTGATATTTGCTTCACAGGCAAAATGTTGTGAGGATCTAACAAGAAAATTCATGTGAAGTGCTTGTCACCTAGTTCCTTTTATGATTATGATGATAACCCCATATAATAAATTATTTCTCATATGACATCCTATTTAGCTTACTCACCATTCAATTTTTCTTTAACTTATTCAGTATGTAGTGTTCAGAATTGAACAAAACTCTCCAGATATGGCTTATATCAAGAGTACAAACCAGATGACCATCTTCTCCATTTTAGGTTCCGTACTTCTGTTGAATTATAATTGGTTATAACCAGCGTATTAAATGTTTTTGTTTATGTTTTATCTTTTTTGTGGAGAGAGAGGATGGCTACCCCAGTCAAACTGCTTAGTAAACGCTCTCCTTTACTGTTGTACTTTGGTAGTTTTAGACCCTGGTGCAGGACCTCACATTTATTTCATTACATGTGATCTATTATATGTTAGTTCCTCTTTTAAATCTATGCAATCCATTTGTTTATTCATTCATTTATTATTGAAACTTTAAAAAATATATTTATCATGGACCAGGCTCAGTACCAGTTTTGCCCTACTCTGTTATTTTTAAATTCATTGGAGTTTTAGTAGAGTACAGTTTTTATGTCTTTAGGCAAATTGTTGCATAACATGTTTGGCTAAGCGCTAGGGCACAGGCCTAAGGTATCTCTTAGAAACTCTCCTCAGGTTGACTGACGCTGTTAGGGTGCTGTAGTTTAACTGTTATGAATCCATCTTACTGTGGTATCATTTGGTACAAATTCTATTTCAACTTGACCAGCAGGAAATCTTGAGACCCTCTCAGAATCCTTGTTCAAGTCAAGATTCGCAAGATCCACCTAGTAGACTAATTCAATACTCTTATCAAGATAAAAAGATTAATCTGATGTGATTTCTAAGTGAAATTAGTCTGGCTTGTATTCAAAAGGGCTCAGAGGACATATTTTCACAACACATTCTAACGTTTTGAAGAATTTAAATAAAATAGATCATAGTACCTAAAATATATGACAGCTATCTGTTTCAGATGCTCATCCTCACCAGCATAGAAAGTTGAGGATGTTAGTGAGAGAACTGGGCAGATAAACTAGGTTAAAAAAAAATCCACCCTCAGATACTGCCCTTACCTTGCTTATAGAGCACTTGCTTTATATTTACAAAGTTTTTAATATGTATTTCTCTCCTTTTGAGTGCTGGTGGTCAGGGCCCTGCTTTTACTCTCTCTTGTAATTTCTATTACAGTGTATGACACAACATAGGTGATCCTTAATTGCTTTTAAAATTAATATACTCAAGGTTTATTTGTAAACCTAATGCCCAGCCAATTACAGGACATGGCAAATAAAGAAGAGGTCTATAGGTCCTAGGGCATTCCTAGAAACTTTTAGAGGCTTAGGAGACATGCTCCTTACATTCTATGAAACTGTGAAATGACTAGCAACAGAGTACAATGAGTGAAAAGTAGTGAAACAGCATCCTCTAAATATGGGGAAATTGGTGGTCATTTTTATTTTTTGTCATTACTAGGATTTAGGAATTCTAGGGGAAAAATTGGAGAAGGAAATGACAACCCACTCCAGTGTTCTTGCCTGGAGAATCCCAGGAATAGGGGAGCCTGGTGGGCTGCCATCTCTGGGGTCGCACAGGGTCGGACACAACTGAAGTGACTTAGCAGCAGCAGCAGGGGAAAAATTGCATGTTAAAAAATAATTTCCCCAGATCAGAAGGGGAAAGTGATTTTTTAACATGCAAGAGAGGAGCAACTAAAAAAAAATGTTGGTTAGATGAATAAATAGTGTTTGTGAAAGTGCACTTTACACTGTGAAACCTTTCGTAAATGGAAAGATGATGCAAACGATGGTTTATTAGGCTCAGAAATTGAAATAGGAGTCTTGTCTTAATGTTCCACATACACATTTTCCCTTTGAATAATATATTTTTTTCAATGGGAAAAGTATTGGGACACTGAATACTTTTTAAAAGATAAATCAAAATGTGCTTGCCATTTTTTATTACTGCCTGCTCCATTTGACCTTCTGCCTTTTGCTGGTAAACATGTATATGTGTACTTAATATTGTTGTTCTAGTTACCCTCTTACTTTCCCATCTTAACCAACTTCAGTCTGCTATTCTGATTCGACTTAGACTTTCCAATTCTTAGACTATCTGGATTTCAAAGATGCATTTTTATAAATCAGTTTCTTTGAAAGTGCTTGAACAAGAAGTCAAATGGCATGATGTAACCAAGTTTTTCAATGAAGAAATGAAAATTTCAATAATGACAAACAAGGAATCTAACCTGTTGACACTAATTTGGTTACACTGTATTGATTTCTATAAAAATATTATAAAAGAGAGTGCTACACATATTCTACTGATCAAATTATAAGTATACTTAGCAAAGAAAGAAATAGTGCCAGATACAAGAGTTTGTCTTGGCGTGTCACCTACTGTTAATTATCCTTCACTGATTCAAGTATTTTCCTGGATTCAGGTGGGTCATCTGTCAAGGTGGAACCCCAAGGCTGCATGTGGCTGTGGATACAGAATTGAGTGGGCATGATCTGGAGATACAGCAGGTGAGTTCAGTATGTCAAGAGTAGAAAAAATGGCTCTAATACTTTCTCAGCGATCATATTTACCAGGGTATAAAAACGGAATTCCAAAAGTTCCGTGAGTGTCTCAGTTTCTTACTCAGAGCTTCAGTATCTTTTTTCGGCTGTTTCACCTATTCATGTGTAAACTAATGAAAGTCGGTGGTGGATTGGGCGGCCTGGATGAGTCTTCTCAGGTCCTTCATTCCACCTGAGCTACATGTGCCAGGAAGAGCCCCTTATAAGCCAAGTCAGCTTTGCTTATATATATATATTTTTGCTTTACATATGACAGCTTTGCACAGCTCAAGGGGGACTTGACACTGTCATGCATGTAGCTCTTATCCTTCTATGTAGTTGGCAAATTCAGAATTTCTAGATTTAGGTGTTTAGGATGTCAATCTGAAAGAAGGAAAGGGGCTTTGTTTTGAGACTGCTTTGCCCGGCAAGCGCAAAATCTTTACTTAACTTGAATGCTTATTGTGGCATATTTTAGAGGTGGGCAAATGGAGTTACCAAAGAGGAATGCTAAGGAAACCCCAGTCACCCCTAGATTCTTCTTATGGAACCCAGATTTAGTAAATACTACAAAGCCTTCATGCCTTCATAGTGTTGTAAGTGGCATGAGTTTGTTTGTTTGTTTGTTTGTTTGTTTGTTTTTGGAGAGTCTACGAATTCACTCCAGGTAAGTGTTTTCAAATGTTGTCATATTGAACTAGAATATCAGGGGTGGTAGTGATGGTGGTGGTGGGGAGGATTTCTAAGAAGGGAGAGTCTGCATTTTTAATGAGCATCTTAGACAGAGCTTAATCCTGAATAAAGTTTGGAATTATCATCTATGAAAAGATTCTCAAGATCTCTTGTTGCTCTGATGTATGGAATTTCATTTTTGTACATTTTTCAGCTTTTGGTTTTGGTTATCTCTTTATAGTTTCTTAGAATAGGAAGGCCTCTCCTGGATTATTTTCCTCACTGGGTCTAGGATGTCTTCTGCATCTTTCTGAATGCGTTGTACTGTCAGAGAATCCCTAGAAACCATCCCAGAGAATCTCCATCTAAGAAGGAGATGACCTGCATTCATAGCACACAGTATAGGCAGTGACGGGATTTCCAGGTGGCAGTGGTGGTAAAGAATGCACCTGCAAATGCAGGAGACATAAAGAGATAAGGGTTTGATCCCTGAGTTGGGAAGATCCCCTGGAGGAGGTAATGGCAACCCACTCCACTATTCTTGCCTGGAGAGTCCCTTGCACAGAGGAGGCTGGTGGGCTACAGTCTATAGGATCGCAAAGATTTGGACATGACTGAAGCGACTTCACATGCACACATGCATAGGCAGTGATCTTGGGCAACAAGAAAAGCATAATGGCAACAATATTTTTTGGGGAAACAGTACTAGTACCAATACCATATAGTTGTATAATCTACAATTCATAGTTAAGTTCAGTTAAATTGCATGAATTCATAAATTACATAATCTCATCAATTCTTACAACTTGATGTTTTACAGATGAAGAAATTGAGGATGGCTCTCTACTTCTATCCTGCAAATAGGTTCCTCAGTATCATTTTTCTAGAGAAAAGACTTGTGGACATGGGGTGGGGGAAAGGAAAAGATGGGATGAATTGAGGGAATAGGATTGACATATATACACTGCTGCTGCTGCTGCTGCTGCTGCTGCTAAGTTGCTTCAGTCATGTTCAACTCTGTGCGACCCCATAGATGGCAGCCCACCAGGCTCCTCATCCCTGGCATTCTCCAGGCAAGAACACTGGAGTGGGTTGCCATTTCCTTCTCCAATGCATGAAAGTGAAAAGTGAAAGTCAAGTCGTTCAGTTGTGTCTGACTTCTAGCTACCCCATGGACTGCAGCCTACCAGGCTCCTCCATCCATGGGATTTTCCAGGCAAGAGTACTGGAGTGGGTTGCCATTGCCTTTTCCCATATATACACTACCATGTGTAAAAGAGACAGCTGTGGGAACCTGCTATAAAGCACAGGAAACTCAGCTGGGTGCTCTGTGATGACCTAGAGTGGTAGAATGGTGGTAGTGGCAAGGAGGATCAGAAGGGAGGGGATATATGTATACATACAGCTGATTGACATTGTGGTACAACAGAAACTAACACAACATTGTAAAGCAATTATCCTCCAATTAAAAAAATCATAATAAGAGAAAAAAAGAAATTGAGAAGACAAGGCCCTATCATAGGTCTGCAGACTCGTCTATGAAAGAATGGGACCTGGAGTCAGGGTCTTCCCACAACGGGCCCTTGGATGCTGACACATGCCACATGATGGCCTCCTGAGTGGCTTTCGTGCGCATACATTGTAAGCTGATGCTGAGAACAGAGAGGTTGTGTCAGACCACTCAGGTTCTGATGTTTGTAATTTTGGTGAGGGAAACCTCCATTTAATGCCATGGACATCCACCTGTTGAATGATCATTTTGTCTTGGGAAAGACATTTCTGAGTTGGTCTAGCCTTCCCTGTCAGTATGTTTGAAACGGCTCTCACCCGTACATAATTTGCCATTATATTACCCCAAGGAAGTCATGAATTAAGAGCTCCAAAAACCTTTCTCCTCATATCTGATTATGCTGTACTTACAGACACATCTAGCCACAGGATTTTTAGATGTTTCCATTGCTTTATTTGGGGCTTCCCTGGTGGCTCAAAGGTTAAAGCGGCTGCCTGCAATGTGGAAGACCTGGGTTTGATCCCTGGGTCGGGAAGATCCCCTGGAGGAAGAAATGGCAACCCACTCCAGTATTCTTGCCCGGAGAATCCCATGGACGGAGGAGCCCGGTGAGCTACAGTCCACGGGGTCGCAAAGAGTTGGACATGACTGAGCGACTTCACTTTCACTTTCACTTTCAGGTGGTGCTAGTGGTAAAGAACCTGCTGGCCAATGCAAAAGACATAAGAGACACAGGTTCGATGTCTGGGTTTGGAAGATCCCTTGGAGGAGGGCATGGCAACCCACTCCAGTATACTTTCCTGGAGAATCCCACGGGCAGAGGAGCCTGGTGGGCTACAGTCTGTAGGATCACAAAGACACAACTTGTGACTTAGCATCCACATTGCTTTATTTTGATCATTTTGATTTAATTCCTTCATTAAAGTCATCAAATTAAAGAAGACAAAGAGATCTTCTAGGCTCCTGCTTGATATCCCTGAACATAGGAGCAGTAGGGGGTCCATCCAGCTTCTGCCGTGATCTTCTGGTGATGGAGACACAGTTGTCACACAATTCTTCATATTGGGCTGAGACTCTCACACTTTACTTTCCAACTCTGGTCCTTGTTCTGATCTCTTAGTAGAGATGTCTTGTCCCCTGTTATCATGTGAGAGTTTTTCAAACACAGGAGCCAGTGATCACGTAGGTCCAGAGTCAGATGATTCAGAGTTGTTAGGACTGAACTGTGTGTCCCTAAAGTTCACACACTGATGTCCTCACTCTGAGAGATGGTGATGGATGGAGAAGCCTAGGGTGCTGCAGTCCTTGGGGTTGCAAAGAGTCAGACATGACTTAGCAACTGAACAACAAACAACAGCCTAACACTTCAGAATGTGACTGTGCTTTTAGATGAAGTCTTGAAAGAGGTAATAAATTAAATGAGGTTACTAGGATAGCCCCTATTTCAATAGAGCTGATGTCTTGATAGAAAAAATTAGGACAGCAAGACCTAGAAAGACACAGAAAGGAGACCAGGTGGAGGTCCAGGGAGAAGATGGCTATGTATAAGCCAAGGAGACAGGCCCCAGAAGAAACCAACCTGTCAGCATCTTCGCTAAGGCTTCTAACCTCCAGGACTGTGAGAAAATAAATGTTGTTTAAGTCAGCCAGTCTATGGTATCTTGTGGAAACCTGAGGAGACTAAGACAGGGGTCAAATATATATGGAGCTGGAGCCAAGGAGATAGGTTAGATCATTTGGACAAATGTGTCGGGAGAGAGTGTAAGAGAACTTTGGGGTAAAAACCTTGGAGAGTAGTTACTGAGAGAAGAATCGTGAGAGTACAGGTGAGAGAAGACAAGGGAAGAAAGAATCCTTTGCTTTTTTTATATTGGGTTCTCAGTTCCTTAACCTTGTGTTTGCTTTTGTCAAAATTGTCTTTAGTATTTTAAGACTCTCTTCTTTCCTTGCCCCCAAGCACCAAATTAAGAAGGTGTGGTTTTTAAATCTGAATGTTTTTCATCACAGCAAAGAGTCATTGAATTAGGGGTTCATTCTCAGAAGCTACTTGAGGAATTTTTCAAAGCACACATTTCTTTGACACAGCCTATGAAATTCAATTTCAGTGTAGTTTCAAGTGAGATACTAAAATATTTTATGAAGACAAACAAATAAACAAACCCCCAAGCCCCACATAACTCCCATGTGCTTCTGATGTGCCCACTGATTGACATACACTAATCCAGATGAAAGTAAAAATGAATTTCCCAAACATACATGGAAATAATGCCAGACCATTGTAGATTTCAAACTTCATGGAAAATTAAAAACTTCCCCTTTTTTGGAAGGGTGTTTTTTGAATCCAGTATATATAGCCTAAGTTTCCTATTCTTATTAGTTTATCATTTTCAGACTAATATTGAAAATGATCATTGTCCGATGGCCTTTGGGGATGTTTATGTTCCTTTTCCCAGAAATGGGTCCCCTTGGCCAGTCGACACTGTTCTTTTTCCATATTTCAGGATCTCAGTTTGAAACAAGCTTATGAAAGCTTACAACAGTCAATCATATTGACCATCACATTATTCTTTGTGACTTGGGAGAATACTCCTGTTACCTCAAGTGCTCTATCTGCTGAGAATTAGGAACCATTTCTATGTAATAAAGAACTATCGATCACCGGGAAGTATACTCTTCCTTCTTGTGGAAGAAAACTTATGACACTGAACTTGATAAGAGCCATCATTTTCACAAGCTCAAATGAAACACGTCTGCTTCATCTCCCCTCCCACCTCTGCAGGTTCAAGTATGCAGAGAAGACCAAACCGGAAAGAAGGCATCACTTTAGACTGAAACAAATCAGGGCTAACCAGGTAATCAACTTCTGTACAAAATCAATGAATTGTGCTAGTCTAACTTAGCTGTTTCAAAGAAACTCCAATGTGCTCTTTATTCATTTCTGGATTGTTTCAAACCAGTGTCCAGTAGGGTCTTGAAAATAACCAGAATAGCTAAATTCTGTTACTTTAGTTCAGATATTTAGGAATATTAAGTTCTGAGTAGGCTGGTGAAAGTGAAATTGAAAGTGAAGTCCCGTCCCTCAGTCGTGTCTGACTCTTTGCGACCCCATGGACTGTAGCCTACCAGGCTCCTCAGTCCATGGGATTTTCCAGGCAAGAATACTGGAATGGGTTGCTGTTTCCTTCTCCAGGGGATCTTCCTGATCCAGGAATCGAACCTGGGTCTTTGCCATTATAGGCAGATGCTTTACTGTCTGAGCTACCAGGGATTGCAAGGTAGGTTGGTAGAGCTGACTATAAAGGATGCTTAAAACATCACAGTGGGACTATAGCGGGGAGCCTGTCCTGAAATTTGCCAGGTCTGCCTGGTGGGTACTGACTTGACTGGTTCCTCCGATTTAAGGATGTTAAAAGTATACTTTGCTGCCCCAAGTTATATTTTACCGATGTCTCTGACACTCCACCTCCAAAGAGTTATTCCTTTGTTTTTCTTTGCTTCACTCAAATTGAAAATTCTTTTGGTTTGTGCAAAATACAAAACTACCATATGCAAGCAAATACATTAAGGTAGGGATTAGCTTTGCTTTCCAGTGACTAAAAGGAACTAGTTGAGCTAGAAGAAACTTGCGATTTCATCATTGAGAAAGAAGGAAAGGTTTGCTAAGTAGGTGAAGGGAAAGCACAGACAGAAGAAGAAGGGGCCAGCTGACATTTTTTGCCCAACTGGGAAATGTGAACGGGGCTAACTGCCCACTCGAGCTTCCCAGGTGGTGCTAGTGGTAAAGATCCTTGCCAATGCAGGAGCTATAAGAGACACGAGTTTGATCCCTGGGTTGGGAAGATCCCCTGGAGAAGGGCGTGGCAGCCCACTCCAATATTCTTACCTGGAGACTTCCATGGCAGCTATAGTACATAGTCACACAGAGTTGGAGACAAATGGAGCAATTTAGCACATATGAAACTGCCCACTCAGTACTGCTCAAAAACAAAACAAACAACATATCTTTGAAAGCACTTTATTGTACTATTTTAGTAATTGTAGTGGCCAGGACTAAGCAAAACTAGACTTAGGAAGGGTGGTTCACATTTCAGCTCTAGTATGACTTGTAAATCATGACACTGATTTGGGCACAGAGGCTATAGGCAGATGCTTTACTGTCTGAGCTACCAGGGATTGCAAGGTAGGTTGGTAGAGCTGACTATAAAGGATGCTTAAAACATCACAGTGGGACTATAGCGGGGAGCCTGTCCTGAAATTTGCCAGGTCTGCCTGGTGGGTACTGACTTGACTGGTTCCTCCGATTTAAGGATGTTAAAAGTATACTTTGCTGCCCCAAGTTATATTTTACCGATGTCTCTGACACTCCACCTCCAAAGAGTTATTCCTTTGTTTTTCTTTGCTTCACTCAAATTGAAAATTCTTTTGGTTTGTGCAAAATACAAAACTACCATATGCAAGCAAATACATTAAGGTAGGGATTAGCTTTGCTTTCCAGTGACTAAAAGGAACTAGTTGAGCTAGAAGAAACTTGCGATTTCATCATTGAGAAAGAAGGAAAGGTTTGCTAAGTAGGTGAAGGGAAAGCACAGACAGAAGAAGAAGGGGCCAGCTGACATTTTTTGCCCAACTGGGAAATGTGAACGGGGCTAACTGCCCACTCGAGCTTCCCAGGTGGTGCTAGTGGTAAAGATCCTTGCCAATGCAGGAGCTATAAGAGACACGAGTTTGATCCCTGGGTTGGGAAGATCCCCTGGAGAAGGGCGTGGCAGCCCACTCCAATATTCTTACCTGGAGACTTCCATGGCAGCTATAGTACATAGTCACACAGAGTTGGAGACAAATGGAGCAATTTAGCACATATGAAACTGCCCACTCAGTACTGCTCAAAAACAAACAAACAACATATCTTTGAAAGCACTTTATTGTACTATTTTAGTAATTGTAGTGGCCAGGACTAAGCAAAACTAGACTTAGGAAGGGTGGTTCACATTTCAGCTCTAGTATGACTTGTAAATCATGACACTGATTTGGGCACAGAGGCTAGAATATTTAAGAAATTCCCTTCAGAGCGCAAATGTAGAAGGCAGAAAAGAGAGTTGGTCTTCAGTGTCACATTCCCCATTTTGTAAGTTCGAGCTTGAGTTACGAAGCATTCAAAGATCATTTTGTTCTCGCATTCGATTTTCTTCTTTTCACTTAGAAAAGACCTTTTAGACCAAAGACCACTAGAGATGTCCCTGATTCCTCCGTGTTTCACTCACTGGCTCCTGGCTCCTGGAATTTGTTGGACCTGTATTTCCCTTCACCATTTCTCAGGAGGGAAATGATTCTAGTGACCTCACTGTGGGGAGACAGGAGTTTCTGGCGAGTTATCAGACTGCCAGGCTGTTCTATAAGTGGGCTCTTGGCTCTGGATTCGGAAAGTAATGCCGTCATCGGCTAACACTGAAACGTCTTGGTGAGCTCTAAGTGCGTGGGGTGCCCTAACCACCGTTTTTGGTGGGAAGATCAGGCTGTTACTTGCACTTCATCTTCAGAATTCTCCTCTGCTGGAATTAAGCTCTGCAGGCAGTGTCCTGGATTGTGAGAAGGATAGAGACCCTGAAGACATGCTGGCATTTATTCCTCACACTGCTCTTGAGGACACACTAGAGAGTGTTCTGGCCAGATTAGCCAGTGATCGGTTCCCCGAATAACTTCGGGTTTGGACCCCTGACTTGCCTCTATGAGTAAGTGGGACATGATCTTCCCTGAGTGTTTTGCCTCTTGGCTTTCCTGTCACTACACGAACATTCAGCCCACAGATTTCTGTTATCTAATCAGGTGCATCGGTCTGTGGTGGAGACGAGAGGGGAGGAACGCCCCTCTGACTCAGGTTTTGCACAAACAAAACTCATCCTTGTTAGCAAAGGCGGAGGAGTACCCACGGCTGCTCAGATCAGATTTTTCTCCCCACACTCTGTAGGGCAGTGCAGATGGGTGGGTTTTTACGGCAAGATAAGCAACTGGAGGGCTCCACTTGGGTATGCTAAAAAAAATTAAAATGTCAATATTTACACATGACCTTCAAGGCTCTTACTCTCTTGCTTTCTTAGGATTCAGTACAGACTGCGTTTTCTTTAGCCTGTTACCAACAGCTTGGAAATTCAGTTAGAGGACATAACCCAAATGTTCTCCAAATGTTCCTTCCAAATGGTCATCGTGAAAAGTGCTGTTTTAAGTCGTGCAACCTTTCTGCACTAAGAGGGGGCTGTCGTCCTGCTTATCCAACTGCGGGCGAATTATCTGGAGATTAAAACCACCGATGATAAAGATAGTGCCGCCAAGCTGCTTTAATTTGTTGATAACTAAAGCACAAGAGGCCTCTTACAGGCTTCTCGAAGCCTCACTATTGTGTAGTGCACATTCAACCCTTGCTTGTGTGCTGACACAAACAAATAAATGCGATCATAACGGTTGAAATGTAGTTAGAAACACAATTGAGAACATCTGTATTGTAAGCAGAAATAAATTAGAAATACTGAAGTGTTGTGTAGCTGTGAAAACGAAGGAATAAAAAAAATAACCCACAGTACCTGGATTAAGTGGTTATAAATAATTTATAAAGCAAAAATCTCATTACCCCCTGTGTAAACTCCCCCCTCGATGAAATATATTTTATGAATGTAGTAACACTGTAATAAGCAAAGCATTTGTTTTTCCCCACAAACTTTCCATTTCACAACTAGGAGATTGTTTGGATTTACAAGTTCAGGACAAAACATCCCCGAGTTTACTGGTTTTGCTTTCTTCCTTGTGACCTTCAGCTCTGGGACTCTGTGGGGCTCCGCACACCTTATCAGAATGCTGCTTTGCACATTTGAAAGTTTTCCCTAAATACCTTTCTGTAAATATGTTAACAGAGGTGAATGCAAATCCCCTCAGCTCTGGGGGAAGGGCCTTGAAACTTGCATTGCCGTCCCCGTGGGGAGGGTAGGAGGCCTGCTTTCTGCCCAGGACTATGTCACCCATGTGCCTCCTGGAGTCCAGGCCACTGTCAGCAGACTCAATCCTGTTGTCTGTATCACTAAATAAAGTGACAGAGGCCAGATGAGTGCGTTTGTCCAGCTGAGCTGTGGGGCCATTACACAGGTGGCCAGAATTTTCCACCGGGCACTATCCTCAGCATAGCCGGGATCCAAGGGGAGCTTGATTCTCTGCACGCTCACTCACCCCTGCAGCTCTTCCCTCTCCAGTTTCTTGCTTCTTTTTTCTATCATAAACCTGTAGTCAGACTCTGGAACATCATGAGACCCAGCGGCATGCTCAAGGGTTAAGCATGACTCTGGTGTCCTGTTGTTTATGAAATCCAGTTCTTCTGAGTCATGCAAGCTGAACCCTCATATCTTTAAGAGATGCTAGGGAGGGCGGTAAAGCGAAGGAAACTGGCTCATTACAACCTTTTATGTAACAGGAGACACCCTAAGCCTAATCGGCTCCTACCTCAAATACCTTGTGATTCCTTCTGAGCTTTTAATTAATGAGTTAACGTACATCCTATCTGGCTCTCCTGGAGTCCTTGGAATGGTTCCTAAGTGAACCACAGATATCCACAAAGATAACTGTCTGATTTCTAGCCTGAAGCCTGGTCAGGTGCTGCTCCACTCTCATGACTTGTGACCATGTTCTATTTCTGCCTCACCCATTGGAATAGCTGTGTGGCTAAGCCACTAAGCAGAATGACCCCGTTAGAGTCCCTTCTGGTAAGAAGTCACTTATGGACTCATCTTTGGAGTCACATTCAGAAACATGTAATTTCTCTTTGTTCAGGTATGCAGCTAGTGGGGGAAATTACTAGGTTATGAGTCAGAAGATTGCTCTGACGTCTTCTTGAGTCTACCTGAGTGACTTTGGATTCATCCATCTCTGAGCCTCACTTATTATTGAAAATGGGGATAGTATTACCTCACACTTTTTATTCAGTGTGACCTAAATAAGGTCATGCACATAAAAGGACTATTTATGCGGTGTTATTATTGAATGGTTTAGAGTATTATGTGTTATTGAAGGATATGGTGTTATTTGTCTTTGTTCAGGCTACCATAACAAAATACAACACACTGAGTAGCTTGTCAGCAAAAAAATTCATTTCTTTAAGTTCTAGAGGCTGGAAGTCTGAAATCTGGGAGCCAGTGTGGTTGTGTGAAGGCTCTTTTCTGGGTTGTAGACTTCTCAGCTTCTGGCTGTGTCTATGCATGCTAGAGTAGAAGGGAGGATCTTTCTGGAGCCTTTTCAAATTTAAATTTACTTATTTTTAATTGGAGGAGGATTGCTTTGCAGTATTTTTAGTTTCTGCCATATATCAACATGGATCAGCCATAGGTATACATATGTCCCCTCCCTCTTGAACCTCTCCGGCCTCCCACCCCATCCCAGCCTTCTAGGTTGTCACAGAGCACTGGATTTGTGCTTCCTGAGTCATACAGCACATTTCCACTGGCTACCTATTTTACATATGGTAATCTATATGTTTCAGTGTGACTCTCTCAGTTTGTCCCAGCCTCTCCTTCCCTCTCTGTGTCCTCAGGTCTGATCTCTGAGGGCACTGATCTCATTATAACACCTCTGCCCCCATGACCTAATCAGCTCCCAGGGCTAGCTCCCTGATACATCAGCTTAGGGGTTAGGAGTTCAACATGTGAGTTTTGCGGGGGACACCAAGCATTCAGAATATAGCATCTTTATCAAAAGGAAATTTCTATCCTACCTCTATTACAATATAGTTGGTTTGAGGATCAAATTAAATGAAATATGTGCAAAAGGCTTTGCACATCACTACATCATGAATGGAGTGGCAGAGCGCTGTCAGCTGGCTGGCCTGTGGTCAGTAGGTTAATGTACACATTTGTCAGAGCAGCACAGTTTTCTAAACCAAAAAGAGGATGCATAGGCTGGAGACTTTAAATCTGGCCTTATGGTTATCAAGACTTTTTTTTTTTTTACTGTGAGCACCTCAATCAATTGTTTTGAGATTTTCGGCTCATTTCTTTTACTTCTAATATGAAGAAACAGCAGTCATCCCTTTACATGGTCTTTGGAAAAACATAACTGAAATGAATTCCGAAGATAGCTTTTAAGGACAAAGTTATGTGAAGGACAGAAATTGTGTGTGGACTCTCTCAGCAATGAATAGGCACGTCTCCACATACCCCTAGGATCTCAAGCTGATAATGTAACAACGAGAACCTATTGAATCAGGACAAGGGAATGGTTCTGCTCGTGTGACAATCTAGGTCTCAGAGTCTGGTATGCAGGCGGGGTGGAGAGAGCAGATTGCATTTTCAGGAGAAAGGTTAAGCTTGAATGTTTTGGACAGGAGGTGGTTTAGATGCATTTTTAAAAAGTCCTTGAATTTACCTGATGAGTTTTGTGTCCTTGTGATGGTTGTAGTCTATTGCAGGGTAGGAATAAATTTAGCAACACAAAAGAGGTCACTTAAAAATCTCTCCTTTCAGATGCCCCATTTCCTCTGGTGCCCCTTCTAGCTTTCTCTTCTTCACAAATTTGGCAGCCTGCGAGGCTGCCCTTCTGATCATGAGTTTACAATTAGTGGTATGTGGTTTCAGAAATGTTTCAAAACTTTTATAGGAGAGTTGTGAAAAGGTGGAGGTTTCCAGAAAACCCATAACAGAAGTTCAGAGATCCATTTATTTATTTATTTAGACTTTAAAACAACATTTCAGTTTACACTAATTTTAGGCTTGAAAATGTTGAAAAAAATACTATAAAGTATTCCTTTATATCCCTCACTCTGCTTCTACTTATGTTAAAGTCTCTCATCACCATTATAATTATCAAGAACAGGAGATTAACATTAGTACAGTGTTAGTAACTAAACTACAGACTTCATTAGAAATTCACAAAGTTTCCTACAAATATCGTTTTCCAGTTTCAGGATCGTATCCAGAACCTCACTTTGCATTTTGCCTCCAATCTGTCACAGTTTCTCAGCTTTCCTTGTCCTTTATGACTGGCTCTTTTTGAGGAGTAGTGATCAGTAATTTTGTAAAATATTCTTTAACTTAGCTTTCGCTAATGTTTTCTCATGACTGGGGTAAGGTTATGCAGGTTTTGCAAAAATACCACAGAAATGATATCGTGTCCTTTTTCGGCACATCATATCATATGCTATGATGCCAATACGTCTTATTCAGTTCAGTTCATTTCACTCAGTCATGTCTAACTCTTTGTGACACCATGGACCACAGCACGACAGGCTTCCCTGTCCATTACCAACTCCCGGAGCCTATTCAAACTCATGTCCATCACGTGGTGATGCCATCCAACAGTCTCATCCTCTGTCATTCTCTTTTCCTCCTGCCTTCAATCTTTCCCAGCATAAGGGTCTTTACCAATGAGTTGGTTTTTTGCATCAGCTGGCCGAACTATTGGAGTTTCAGCTTAAGCATCAGTCCTTCCAATGAATATTCAGGACTGATTTCCTTTAGGATTGACTGGCTGGATCTCCTGTAGTCCAAGAGACTCTCAAGAGTCTTCTCCAACATCACAGTTCAAAAGCATCAGTTCTTCAGCACTCAGCTTTCTTTATAGTCAAAATCTCATATCCATACATGCTGCTGCTGCTGCTGCTAAGTCACTTCAGTTATGTCTGACTCTGTGTGACCCCATAGAAAGCTATGGACCTTTGTTGGTAAAGTAATGTCTCTGCTTTTTAATATGCTATCTAGGTTTGTCATAGCTTTTCTTCCAAGGAGCAAGCGTCTTTTAATTTCACGGCTGCAGTCACCATCTGCCGTGATTTTGAAGCCTCCCCAAAATAAAGTCTTTCACTGTTTCCGTTGTTTCTCCATCTATTTGCTATGCAGTGATGGGACTCGATGCCATGATCTTAGTTTTCTGAATGTTGAGCTTTAAGCCAACTTTTTCACTCTCCTCTTTCACTTTCATCAAGAGGTTCTTTAGTTTTTCTTCACTTTCTGCCATAAGGGTAATGTCATTTGCATATCTGAGGTTATTGATATTTCTCCCGGCAATCTTGATTCCAGCTTGTGCTTCATCCAGTCCAGCATTTCTCATGATGTACTCTGCATGTAAGTTAAATAAGCAGGGTGTCTTATTACTGGTGATATTTACTTTGATCACTTGGTTAAGTGATGCCTGCTTCTTTTTCCACAATGAAGTTACTATCTTCCCCTTTGTATTGATAAGTACTTTCAGGCAGGTACTTTGAGTTCATTCAAATTTTCTATCATTCTTGAATTTCTTCTGCATAAAATATTAAGCACCTAAGAAAAGGAAAAGCCACGACAAACCAAGACAGCATATTAAAAAGCAGAGACATTACTTTGCTGACAAAGGTCCATTAAGTCAAAGCTATTGTTGTTCCAGTAGTCATGTATGGATGTGAGAGTTGGACCATAAAGAAAGCTGAGCCCTGAGGAACTGATGCTTTTGAGCTGTGGTGCTGGAGAAGACTCTTGAGAGTCCATTGGACTGCAAGGAGATCAGACCAGATAATCCTAAAGGAAATCAGTCCTGAATATTCATTGGAAGGACTGAGGCTGAAGTTGAAGTTCTAATACTTTGGCCACCTGATGTGAAGTACTGATTCACTGAAAAAGACTCTGATACTGGGAAAGATTGAAGGTGGGAGGAGAAGGGGACAACAGAGGATGAGGCAGTTGGCTGGCATCACTGACTTGATGGACATGAGTTTGAGCAAGCTCTGGGAGTTGGTGATGGACAAGGAAGCCTGGTATGCCATGGTGTTGCAAAAAGTCAGATGTGACTGAGCAACTTAGCCGAACTGAAGCAAAGGAGATACACTCTTTGATGATTTGCTTCTTTTCACTTACTATATGTGAAACATCAGTTCTAGAGGTTTTGTTCATCCTTTTATACAGTTGCATAGTACTCTATTACATGGCAATACCAGTTTATGCAAGCACTGTTCCACATATGCACATTAAGTTGTTTCTAGTGTTTTGCAATTACAAACAATGAGGCAGTGAATAAATTGGTGCATATGTGTACCTACATTGTTGGAGATGTGTCCCCTAGAACTGAAATTGCTAGGTTGAAAAGAAAATGCATATGCAATTTTGTTAGACATTGCCAAATGTTCCTCTAGAAGGGTTGCAGTAATTTGCATTCTTACTAGAAATGTAGGTAAGTGCCTGTTTCTCCATAGCTTCAACAATAAGCTTAACTAATAGAATGTGTTCTCATATTTTACATGTTTTGCCAATCTGATAGGTGAAAAATGGATTTGTTGGAGTATGAAAGAGTTTGAGCAGTTTTTCGCATGTTTGAAGGCTTTTTTTTTTTTAAAATCTTTGGGATATATGTGTGAATTTACCTTCATTTTTCTATCAGGATTTATGTCCTTTATCCATTAAGATTTTTTGTATATAAAGAATATTAGCTCCCAAACATTAATCCCCCCTACCCACCCCACATCATCCCTCCAGATCATCCTCATGCACCAGCCCTAAGCATCCTGCATTCTGCATCGAACATAGACTGGCGATTCGTTTCTTACATGATAGTATACATGTTTCAATGCCATTCTCCCAAATCATCCCACCCTCTCCCTCTCCCTCAGCTCATGTATAGCTCATGTACACCCATGGTAGATTCATGTCAATGTATGCCAAAACCAATACTGTACTGTAAAGTAAAATAAAGTAAAAAAAAAAAAAGAATATTAGCTCTTTTTTTCTGGTATATATTACAAATATTTTCTTGCCATTCATCAGTTGTCCTGTGATCTTGTTTATGGTGCTTTTTGTCATGCAAAAATTTTTTCATTCAAATGCAGTCAAATTTATTAACTTTTCTCTGGTCTCTGATTTTAAACCATAGGTAGGAAGTCTTTTTCTTACCAAGATTAAAGAATAGAATAATTTAGCTATGTTTTCCTTTATATGATTTGATTTCAATTTTTATATTTAGATATCTAATCCACTTTGA
>SJYC01123237.1:0-39476 GCA_006408675.1 Madoqua kirkii
TGGGGGGCTCCAAAATCACTGCAGATGGTGATTGCAGCCATGAAATTAAAAGATGCTTACTCCTTGGAAGGAAAGTTATGACCACCCTAGATAGCATATTCAAAAGAAGAGACATTACTTTGCCAACAAAGGTTCGTCTAGTCAAGGCTATGGTTTTTCCTGTGGTCATGCATGGATGTGAGAGTTGGACTGTGAAGAAGGCTGAGTGCTGAAGAATTGATGCTTTTGAAGTGTGGTGTTGGAGAAGGCTCTTGAGAGTCTCTTGGACTGCAAGGAGCTCCAACCAGTCCATTCTAAAGGAGATCAGTTCTGAATATTCATCGGAAGGACTGATGCTGAAGCTGAAACTCCAGTACTTTGGCCACCTCATGCAAAGAGTTGACTCATTGGAAAAGACTCTGATGCTGGGAAAGATTGAGGGCAGGAGGAGAAGGGGACAACAGAGGATAAGATGCTTGGAAGGCATCACTGAACCGATGGACCTGAGTTTGAGTGAACTCCGGGAGTTGGTGATGGACAGGGAGGCCTAGTGTGCTGCAATTCATGGGGTCTCAAAGAGTCAGACACGACTGAGCTACTGAAATTAACTGAACTGAACTGAGCACAGAAGAATTTGTACTTTTGAATTGTGGTGTTGAAGAAGACTCTTGAGAGTCCCTAGATATGCAGGGAGATTCAACCAGTCCATCCTAAAGTAAATTGGTCCTGAATATTCTTTGGAAGGACTGATGCTGAAGCTGAAACACCAATACTTTGGCCACCTGATGCAAAGAACTTACTCATTTGAAAAGACTGTGATGTTGGGAAAGATTGAAGGTGAGAGGAGAGGGGCATGACAGAGGATGAGATGATTGAATGGCATCAGCTATTCAATGGACATGAGTTTAAGTAAGCTCTGGGTCTTGGTGATGGACAAGGAGGCCTGGTGTGCTGCAGTCCATGGGATCACAGAGTCGGACATGACTGACTGAACTGAACTGAACTAGGTCTCTTGATCTACAGTTTGTACTCTTTACAGTACATTATATGCTTTACTATAAGCACTTGAGACAAGCCTGAAGTTATTTAGGGTTGTAAAGAAGTGGGTAGGGGAAGACAGCCTTCAAGTTTAGAGAAAGGGATGGTGGATGAGAATAAGAGTGTCTGATTAGAAAATATACTGCTATGACTTAAAAGAAATATAAAACAAAAATAGAAACTGCTCTGTCACCTCATTAGGAGACGACTTAACCTGTGGATTAACTGGCTGCTTCTGTGCTCGTATTTTCCTTTTATTCTTTTATCGTGTTTTAGTAAGAATCCATCTGGTAAAATATTTTGGACTTAGATTGATATTTAACATGTAAAAAGGACTTTATTTCCTCTGAATGAAATTTTAGAAATAACAGGGGTATTAATGAAACTATAACCAAACAACATCTCATTTTAAAATTTGTTGGTTGACATGAAGTTTCTGGCCAATTTTCTTTTAGTCTTGAAATATAAACTTTTGGGACATCAGTCCAGAAAAGCTCTGATGTGAAGAAACACTTTTTTTTTTTTTTTTTTCCTGCTGATACCGAATACCTGATGTCTTTTCCAACGCCACTTCCAGATTTGTCAGACACAGCTGTGTATCCAACAATTCAATTCAATTCTGACACTGCCTACCTGGAGCTAGCCTCAGATCCCAGGAGTTAAAGGGTTCAGTCCCACAAGACTGTTCCCACTTCAGAGGTCAATCTCAAGTCCTAGGCTACCTGTACTTCTGATTCCCTAACTCTAAATGGGGGATTTCCATGACAATCTCCTCAAGTTTGATAATTTGCTAGAATGGCTCTCAGAATTCTGGAAAGTCTTTTTCTTACTACATGGAAGAGAGGCATAGGTTAAGGTATTGGGGAGTAGAGGAGGGCCAGAGAATAGAGTTTCCATGCCTTCCCAGGCACATCACCCTTGCAGCACCTAGAGTTGTTCACCAAGCTGGGAGCTTTCTGAATTTCACTGTTCAGGATTTTCTACAGCACTTGATGTCCAGCCCCACCCTTCCCTTCCTGGAGGTTGCTGGGTGGGGCTGACACCCTAATCATTTGGTCTCCCTGGTGACCAGCCTCATCCTGAGATTATCTAGGGGCTGTGCCCTAAGTCATATGACTAGCATACACTCTGGAATAACAAAAGATACTCCTATCACTCAGGAAATGCCAAGGGTTTTAGAAGCTCTGTACCAGGAACTGTGGGCAAAGACCAAATATATTTTTGTATTATGCCAAGTGGCTCAGTGGTAAAGAATCCACCTGCCAATGTAGATTCGAGTTCATGTAGATTTGAGTTCAATAGACTTGAGTTCAATCCCTGGTTCGGAAGATCTCCTGGAGAAGGAAATAACAGCTCACTCCAGTATTCTTGCTGGGAAATCCTATGGACAGAGGAGCCTAGAGGGCTACAGTCCATGGGGTCACAAAAGAGTCTGACATGACTTAGTGACTAAATAACAAATTATGCCTCAGATTTCAATGTCTTCATATATCCCCCCTGGGCAGAGCAAAGAGGCTGTCTACACAGGACTCAGAGTTTATCGATGAAGGATTCCTTGACTGATCATAAATGATTTCATTCATGAATACCTGATGAAATATTGAGATTAGAAGATCTAGAAGACAGATGTAGCATGTAGCTTGTAGACGAGGATGTCAGGGTGTTTTTAAGGACTATTTTGCTCTTATCCATTTTACACATTTCTTCACATATCTTTTTCTGCTGAAGAGTTTAGTGTGCTTTGCAGGTTGTAATTAAATAATTGTCAAATACTCTTAGACAGTCTTATTAACTCTATTTTGAAGATAACACTCAAACAAGAAGTACTTAAGGTCAGACACTAAATATCTCTCCAAATAGACAATAGATCTATGTGTATTTACCTGCTGGCTTGCATGATCCTTGAGGTTTTGAAATGGTGACAGTGGATATGTGCCAACATGACCTTCAATTTTTCATGTACAGTATCACTGGTCCTTGGGTAAATATTTTTATTTACTATGATGGTCTGAGTAGTATTACTATTTATACTTTAAAAAATGACCCATTTCTTTCTAGGTGGTGATATCCTTTCCAGCATGACTTCAGCCAGCCTTGACAATAGTAAATAGCTACGACTCATTTCTTGATATTGGGTGCCACTGTATTTGTCTTTGAATTCTCTTCAATCTACTTTGCCCAGTCATATTAATTTTTATTAATGGTTTTGGTATCATGTTGTAATCCTAGCTCAGCAAACCCAGGTACTAGATAACAGGTTTTGTGCTCATGTACTGACTGTATCATTGGGCTTTATTGACCACACTTTCTCTTCACTTTGGGTGAATCTCAAGTTGAATGTGACACCACAACTATGTGAGTCAATCCTATTGGTTTCTAGATCTTGGCTTCAGATTTAAAATTGATGCTATAATGGGAATATGGCTTTTTTTTTTAAAGTAGGAAAATCATTTGTAAAGGTTTCTCCCTCCATCTATCCACTATGTGATAATACATGGACAATACCAACAAATTTAGAAGAACTAAAGAGCCTCTTGGTGAAAGTGAAAGAGGAGAGTGAAAAAGTTGGCTTAGAGCTCAACATTCAAAAAATGAAGATCAAGGCATCTGGTCCCATCACTTCATGGTAAATAGATGGGAAAAAATGGAAACAGTGAGAGACTTTATTTTGGGGGGGCTCCAAAAATCACTGCAGATGGGACTGAAGCCATGAGATTAAAAGACACTTGCTCCTTGAAAGAAAAGTTATGACCAACCTAGACAGCATATTAAAAAGCAGAGACGTTACTTTACCTACAAAGGTCCATCTAGTTGAAGCTATGGTTTTTCCAGTAATCATGTATGGATGTGAGAGCTGGACTATAAAGAAAGCTGAGTGCTGAAGAATTGATGCTTTTAAATTGTAGTGTTGGAAAAGACTCTTGAGAATCCCTTAGACTTCAAGAAGATCAAACCAGTCAATCCTAAAGGAAATCAGTCCTAAATATTCTTTGGAAGGACTGATGCTGAAGCTGAAACTCCAATACTTTGGCCACCTGATGCAAAGAACTGACTCATTTGAAAAGACCTTGATGTCAGGAAAGATTGAAAGTGAGAGGATAATGGGATTACAGAGGATGAGATGGTTGAATGGCATCATCAAGTCAATGGACATGAGTGTGAGTAAGCTCCGGGAGTTGATGATAGACAGGGAGGCCTGGCATGCTACAGTCCACAGGGTCGCAAGAGTCGGACATGACTGAGAGATTGAACTGAACTGAACTGAACTTTACCTCAATAGTAAGTTTGCTCCACTGGGCTGAGGCCTTGGTGCAGGATTTGGTCATCCTCATGTTCTCAGAGCATAGTGATTTTGCACCTATCAAAGGATTCTAAAGCACTGCTCCTGGAGCCTGATTGCTCACCTGAAAAAGCTGAGTAGTATTTAAAAAAATATACAGATTTGATCTCAAGCTTCAATCAAATCAATGGAATCATAATCTCAAGGGTCCTAATATCTGAGTTTTGAAACAGCTCTTTAAGTAATAATACTGTTGCTGGGTTCCTACGGAGAAGAACCAGTTTAGAGGCTTTTGACTGCTGCGTGTGTATGCATGCATGTATGTGCGTGTATGTGTGGTCAGTCACTTCAGTCATGTCTGACTGTTTTCAACCCCATGGACTGTAGCCTGCTAGACCCCTTTGTCCATGAGATTTCCCAGGCAAGAATATTGGCGTGGGTTCCTACACCCTCTTCCAGGGGATTTTCCTGACACAAGGATCAAACCCACATCTTCTGCATCTCCTTCATTGCAGGCATATTTTATTTACTGCTGAGACACTGGGGAAGCCCATACATGTATGTATGGAAGAGGTACTAAATAGTAGCACTTGAGAATTATAATGAACCCTTTGAACTCAGCTTTCATTTCACGGGGAGAATGTAGAGGTTCTGAAGTTATATGTCTAAGTATACACAGTTTGTCATTAGAGTGTTGATAAAAGTAAAGCAAAACAAAAACCAAATGTCTTGATCCTCAGCCCAGGGTCATTTTCTCTAAATTAAGCTAACTTTGAATATTTTGTATAAAGTGCTACTGTTTATAAGTTTAGTATTTTCCTCGGGAGAGATAAGTTAAATATCTTCCTCCCTTGAGCAGTACAGTAAAAGTAGAATTTGAGAAGCAACGAGTTCAGTGAACAAAGCAGCTTCACCACCTTAGTTGCTGACAAACATTAATTGATTATTCAAAATGTCACTTGTGGTCCAGGGTGATCTCAGCCTAGGCTGATGTGCTGAGAGAAGTAGAGGAACAGTATGCAACTAGCAAAGCTTTTGTAGTCATAAATGAAGTGCATTGAAGTGGCTCAGTCATGTCTGACTCTTTGCGACCCCGTGGACTATAGCCCACCAGGCTCCTCTGTCCATGGGATTCTCCAGGCAATAATACTGGAGTGGGTTGCCGTTTCCTTCTGGCCTAGGATCAAATCTTGACTCAACTATGTGATTCTGGGCAATTCTAGGCTTCAGTTTCTGGGTCTATAAAATGGATAAAATACTTTCCTTTCATTGCTATTATTAGGTTGTTTATACTATATAAAGGGTATTTGGCATATAGGAACTAATAATAATTTGTTTCTCATTTTTTGAGTGCTTATTAAATTCTAGCTACTGAACAGATCATTAAAACTCACACTAACCCTTATGACTATATTGTAATTATGTCTATCTTAAAGAAGTTCAGGCTTTGCTGGTGGCGCAGAGGATAAAAAATCTGCCTTCAATGCAGGAAACCAGGGTTTGATCCTCGGTTTTGGAAGATCCCCTGGCGAAGGGAGCTGCTACCCACTCCGGTATTCTTGCCTGGAGAATTCTATGGACAGAGGCACCTGGCTACAGTCCATGGGGCCACAAAGAGTTGGACACAACTGAGCAAATTTCACTACACTAAAGATGTTCACTCACCTCTTTGAGGTCATGGAGGTGTTAAGAGGTTGAGATTGGAATTCGGCCTGTCTTAAAATCTCCAGGTTTCCTGACTCTATCACCTTCTGATGAATGATAACTATCATTATTGCCCCATCCTCACTTGGAAGCCAGTATAAACAGTGATAAGCATAGGGTTAAGGAACCAGACTCAGGTTTTAATACAATTCCTTTCTTTCCAATAAATGGCAGCTACATAACTGTGGTGTTGGAGAGGACTCTTGAGAGTCCCTTAGACAGCAAGGAGATCAAACCAGTCAATTCTAAAGGAAATCAGTCCTGAATATTCATTGGAAGGCCTGATGCTATGGCTGAAGTTCCAACACTTTTGCCACCTGATGCAAAGAACTGACTCATTTGAAAACACCCTGATGCTGGGAAAGATTGAAGGTGGAGGAGAAGGGGATGACAGAGGATGAGATGGTTGGATGGCCTCACCGACTCGATGGACATGTGTTGGAGCAAGCTCTGGGAGTTGGTGATGGACAGGGAAGCCTGGCGTACTGTAGTCCATGGGGTTGCAAAGAACTGGACACGACTGAGCGACTGAACTGATGTGATGTTGGATGAATTCCTTAATGTCTCTATTCCTTAGTTTCCTCATTTGTAAAATGAAGATCTAGTCTATAGGGTTGTTGTGAGGGTACTGGGTAAGTCAGCCTCAATACTTTTGCACTTTACACACTAGTCAGTCTATCATACCAAATTAGAGTGAATGCTAGGTCTTATCTTAGCCATGTTGCAGAAGATTATATAAGAGGTTTTTTTTTTATTTTTTAGTACTTTCCCTGAATCTAAGGCGCTGTTGCAGGAAAGGTGAAGAGCAATAGAAACAAAGGTTAGTTGTGCCTTCAGGGTTCTTCTGGCCCAAGCTGGTCTTTCCCTTAACAGGCAGTAGACTCTCTCAAGTTCTCCAGCTCCCAGAATGTCTGAAATTTCATAAGCTGAAGGAGAAGATGGGCCAGTGTCTGAAGAGTACCTTATCAGGCTCTTGTGATATGCTTGGCCAGCATGCTTTGGGAGAGGCACTCAGTTTTCTGGTGTTCTAACTGCTCTAAAGAAGAAAGCCCAATGCTAATAAGGCATTGATAATGCAATGGCATGTGATAGGAAAGCTGAGGGAATGTATGCTGTTGAGGTATTGTAGATCATTGCATACTGTTTATTTGAAAGAAAGATTTTAAGGTATAAAAGCAGATAATGCTAGAGAAACTAATGAACAATTGTGTGCATGTGTGTGTATGCATGCATGTGTGTGTGTGTTAAATGCTTTTAGCTCTTTTTTTGATACTAAACCTAAGGAATGACCTTTTAAAGACCGTTTTTATATATTTTATCTTTCTGAAGGGGAAAAACTGTCATTAAAAACATGAAATATAACTTGCTATATTTGAGTTCAGTAAGCCAAAGTTTGACAATTTCTCATAGTCTCAGCTCTCTTAACAGAAGCAATTTATGGGTCTGCTTCTAGGCCTTCATAACACTTCATTCTTGGTTATGGAAGAAAGTATTTGAATGCTCCTTTCTCTCTCTCTTTCATGCTTACTGTGCATGAATTGAGCACAAGTGCCAACATGAGGCAGAACTGCAGCTTCGGGGAGACTTTCTATCTCAAGCTATGGGTTTCCTGCTTCTTCTACCTCTACCAAGAGTTGTATTCTTGACTGATTGAGCTAATACCAGTTGGGCTTTACTTATCTGATTTAAAGTATGCCTGCTACAGGTCAACATTGTACTAAAATATAGTTTTATTAACCATGGCTTTAATGTAGTACTGAATAAAGTCTACATAGATAGGACAGAATTTTACATGCCTATAAATGCATATATAGAAAAATCAGACCTGTGATGAGCTGAACTTGCAAAACTGATTAAAACCTGATTATTTGAATGGCAAAGGAACCCTTCACTTTATTCAAATGTACCTTTAAAAAGTAATAGTAATGTCATATATTTACATATTGGGAAAGGTTTTGCAGATGCTGCTGTCACTTTAGTTGTGTCCGACTCTGTGCGACCCCATAGACGGCAGCCCACCAGGCTCCCCTGTCCCTGGGATTCTCCAGGCAAGAACACTGGAGTGGGTTGCCATTTCCTTCTCCAATGCATGAAAGTGAAAAGTGAAAGTGAAGTCGCTCAGTCATGTCCGACCTTCAGCGACCCCATGGACTGCAGCCTCCCAGGCTCCTCCATCCATGGGATTTTCTAGGCAAAATTACTAGAGTGGAGTGCCATTGCCTTGAGATACATATTATCTCATTTGCTTCTCTCAGTGTTCCTATGAACTAAATGCAGTAGTGACTACATGCCTTATGGATAAGAAAAATACAAATCATTTTTAGCAACTTGAAATGTGGTTAACTTCACAAAAAGTCAGCTCATCACAACTTTAGGGTGTATAGTCTATTGTGAAAAATGTGCCTACATGTATTTTCTTATTATATGAATAGTTGGTGTTCTGGTTATTTCTTGCTATGTAACAAGTTACCCCTAAACGTGGGGGCTTAAAGCACGCTGTTATTATATCTCATGTATTTTTAGTTAATGGTTTGAATAGGGCTCAGCTGGATGATTGTTTCATGTGGAGTCGATTGAGATCACTGGGGATTCTCAGCTGGCAGATGAACTGGTCTGGAGATTCTAAGATTCATTTGCAAATTTAGTTTCTAGGCTAGATGCCTGATCTTGGCTTCTGGAGTACTTCTTGTCAACTAGAATGAATCTCTTCAACACAGCATGATGTAGTCGAGGATTCAGGGCTCCCAGAAATGGCATTCCAAGAGAATGGAAGGTGAGGTTGCCAGTACCTTAAGCCTGGGTCCAACAACTGGCCCACTCTCACTTCTGCCATATTCTGTTGATCAAAGCAAATCACCGAGCTTACCCAGATCCAATAGGAGGGAATATATGCTCCACTTCCTCATGGAAGAGCAGAGAATTTGTGGCAACATTTAATCTGTGACAGTATATTCTTTGATCATTGATTATTTACATTCCTTCCCTATGCAAAAACACCTTCACTCTCTCTGAAGTGAAGTGAAGTCACTCAATCGTGTCCAACTCTTTGCAACCCCGTGGACTGTAGCCTGCCAGGCTCCTCTGTCCATGGGATTCTCCAGGCAAGAATACTGGAGTGTGTTACCATTTCCTTCTCCAGGGGATCTTCCCAACCCAGGGATTGAACCCAGCTCTCCCGCATTGGAGGCAGATGCTTTAACCTCTGAGCTACCAGGAAAGCCTTTCTCTGAAGTACTCCCCAATTCTCATCTCATATAACAATATCAGGACCCAGGCATCATTAAAAGCAGGCTTAAGATCCAGGTCCTTGTCATTCAAATCGAATGAGACACTTGACATCTGTTTCTAGGAGTATGGGTCCTCTCAGTCTGAAAACTTGAGAACTAAAGAAACAGGTTATTTCCCCTGACATACAATGTTGAGATGCAGGTAAGACATAGGCAATAGGTGTTCCTATGAAAAACGGAGAGACTAGAAAGCACAGAGAAGTCTCTAGTCTACAGCATTTCTGAAATCTTACTGGCCACACATAGGTATTCTTCAACTAAGCTCCAGTCCTGCTTCCTAGGAATTATGCAGAATATAACAAAATAATATAAATAATTATTTAATTAAAATAATTCAGCAGTTCCTATTTTTTAACCTCACCTTTATTTATCTATATCATATCATGTGCCTAAAAATAAATCATTTGGCATTCCTTTTGGAAATCCAAATCCAGCTCAATCCAGTTCATTAGTCTATTTTCTATTGTGTATATTACCATAGGCAAAAACACTGCTAAAATGTCTGCTACTTCATAACCAGGATCAACTTTTCTCCAGTTTCCAATAACAGTCACTGCACTATCTTCTAAGTGTTCACCAATAGTCTCCTTCAGGTCCTCCCAGCTTTCACTAACAAAGTCCTCAAAGTCTTTTCAGTTCTGCCCATCGTCTGCTTCCCAAACCACTACTACATGGTTTCACTTATTGTTATGATAGCACTCTACTTCCAGGTAGAAAATTCTGTTCATTATCTTTTGCTGCATAATATATTATTCCAAGACTTAGTAGCTAAATGTAACAACGATTTCTCATATATCAGGATTTTATTGCATAGGAATTCAGGCATGGCTCAGTTCAGCGATACTTCAGCTTCATGCTGATTAGGTTAGGTTGTTCAGTGACCTTCAACAGGTGAATGGGCCTGTCTGGAGGGTTTAGGATGTCTTCATTCACAGGAGCATCACCATGGCAGTTTTACCTGAAAGGTGGACTGTTGGCTGGAATGCTGATTGTATTGCCTTCCTAACATGGTGGGTCCAAGGCAATAGCACTTCTTACATACGGATCCTGGGTTTCCAGAGAGAATATTCTAAGAGACAGGAAGTGAGAGTTGTCAGTTTCTTAAAGCCTAGGCCTGGAATCTGGCCCAGCTTCACTTCTCTATTCTATTGGCCAAACAGTCGTAGATTCAAGGGCGTGCAATATAGAGTCTGTCTCTCCATGAGTGGAATGTCCAAATATTTAGTGCTACAGAAGATAATGTTTAGTTTATTTATTTTTAATTATTTACTCATACTTATGGTGCTGACTGACTCAGTGGGCAAACTCAGGATTAGGAATTAGATGTTCAAGCTTCTGCTTCTATTTCTCTTACTACTTAGCTACATTTGAGCTGAGGTAAATCATCTTTCACCACAAAATAAATGGAGATGAGGATAACTGTTGGCATCCACCAACTCAATGATATGTTGTGTCTGTTTAAAAGGAGGAATCACTCAGGAAGTAAAATAATAAATTATTATAACTAGTTGGACCAAAACAAATTCACTGAATTTTTCTACTAAGATTGAAAATTGGGTCTTGGTATTATATACAGTAAGGCCACATGGGAACTCTGGTACATACACAACATTCACACTTTAAACACCTAATTCCATGCCATGGCATATGTTTCTTCTGTCTTCCCTGTATGCCAGGCAATGTACATTTTCCCGTTGAATCTTTGCAACACTCTTTTGAGGTAGATGTTATATTAACATTTTAATCACGTTTTCTGAAACATTTTTGTTCTGGAGTTTAAATTCTAACACATCTTTTGCATATTTATACATAATACATCTTAAAAGAATCTAATGAAAAGTTTAGCAGAGTCTGTAGGGGTTTTGTTTAAATTCTATGAAATCTTCCCTTTTCATTTTGCACAAATATTCTTGCAAAATGAGATAAAAGCAGATTTATGAAGATATCAAAATGATATAACTAAGGGGATGGAGAAAAAATAAAAGAGGCAGAAGAATTAAAAGAAGCTGGTTTCACTTAGAGAAGCCAGAAGGAAGATAGAGTGGTTGGTACTGTGGGAGGGAAGTGACCCTGTTATGCTATTAACTAGGAACTAGGTGTGCAATCTTGAAGGATTTCTTCCCTTTCTAGATCAAGTTTCCATTTGTGGCAAATGGTAGGGTGGGATAAGGGGGACTCTAAAATTCTCCTCAACTTTGATTTTTTTTTATCACTCCAATAAAGGGGCCTCACATGCTGGTAAAGTAATGCTCAAAATTCTCCAAGCCAGGCTTCAGCAACACATGAATCATGAACTTCCAGATATTCAAGCTGGTGTTAGAAAAGGCAGAGAAACCAGAGATCAAATTGCCAACATCTGCTGGATCATCGAAAAAGAAAGAGAGTTCCAGAAAAAATCTATTTCTGCTTTATTGACTATGCCAAAGCCTTTGACTGTGTGGATCACAATAAACTGGAAAATTCTGAAAGAGATGAGAATACTAGCCCACCTGATCTCCCTCTTGAGAAACCTATATGCAGGTCAGGAAGCAACAGTTAAAACTGGACATGGAACAACTGACTGGTTCCAAATAGGAAAAGGAGTACATCAAGGCTGTATATTGTCACCCTGCTTATTTAACTTATATGCAGAGTACATCTTGAGAAACACTGGGCTGGAAGAAGAACAAGCTTGAATCAAGACTGCTGGGAGAAATATCAATAAGATGACACCACCCTTATGGCAGAAAGTGAAGAGGAACTGAAAAGCCTCTTGATGAAAGTGAAAGAGGAGAGTGAAAATGTTTGCTTAAAACTCAACATTCAGAAAAGTAAGATCATGACATCTGGTCCCATCACCTCATGACAAATAGATGGGGAAACAGTGACAGACTTTATTTTTGGGGGCTCCAAAATCACTGCAGATGGTGACTGCAGTCATAAAATTAAAAGATGCTGGCTCCTTGGAAGAAAAGCTATGACCAACCTAGATAGCATATTCAGAAGCAGAGACATTACTTTACCAACAAAAGTCCATCTAGTGAAAGTTATGGTTTTCCCAGTGGTCATGCATGGATGTGAGAGTTGGACTATAAAGAAAGCTGAGCACCAAAGAATAGATGCTTTGGAACTGTGGTGTTGGAGAAGACTCTTGAGAGTCTCTTGGACTGCAAGGAGATCCAACCAGTCCATCCTAAAGGAAATCAGTCCTGGGTGTTCCTTGGAAGGACTGATGCTGAAGCTGAAACTCCAATACTTTGTCCGCCTGATACGAGAAACTGACTCATTGGAAAAGATCCTGATGCTGGGAAAGGTTGAAGGCGAGAGGAGAAGGGGACGATGGTTGAATGGCATCACTGACGCAATGGACATGAGTTTGAATAGGCTCTGAGAGTTGGTAATGGACAGAGAAGCCTGGCGGGCTGCAGTCCATGGGGTCACAAAGGGTCAGACATGACTGAGTGGCTGAACTGAACCGAATATAATAAAGAGCTGCTTATATCTGAGTAAAATGAAAATCCATATGTGGTAGACAATTTCATATTCCTTCCTTGTGTAGAAGAAGGAATTTTATAGCTTGATAAGAACTGGGTATCTCTTTAAGATGCTATATAACGAAGGTCTAGGACTCAGGACTTCCTGTGCCAAGTATAGTGTCCTGCAAGAGCAGTGAGTTGTTTTGAGGGATTGCCTAGCCCTGGACTCACAGAGATGAGACCATCCATGAAGGTGTCAAGGTTGACATGGATGCCTGGTATGTTGGTTTAAACAATTTCATGTTTTCTTTGTTAACACAGAAGGGACCAGGATCTGCCACTCTTTGTTCTCTGGTTTTATGTTAGTGAGTCTTTTCCTCTTTGTTTATGAATATGTGATTCTGACAGCTGACAAAGGACATTCCAAGAACTTAGCTAGAGCCCAAATAGTGCATGCTTTGGGAGTTTCTCTTCTAAGATTTGTCCAATGACCCTGCTCTGGGAGAAAACACTCAGGTAATACATTCCCAGTGGTACTTCACTTCCCATCAACACCACTGGTGCCCTCATTAGGCTGTTTTTCTTTCTTCAGGTTTTAGTTTTTTTCCCTAGTCCATCCCAGCCTCCCACCACAGTGATGTACTGTCCATGAAGGGGGCTGGGTAACTGTCCCCTGAGACCATCTTAGGTTTATTTTTAGTGCAGGTAGTTTAGAAAAATTATTTTTCCTTGCTGACTGTATGGGGACTATCTTAACTCTGACTTAGAATTTTGGACTTCTCAACATGGGATTGAGACTGAGCAGGTAACTCATGCCTTCATCTTTAAGATGGGGCAATCACATTACAATGAGGATGAAAGACTTGCCAAGAGTTACCCAGACATCCAATTGTAAGAGTGTTTTTCTTTGGTCTGTTGGTCTCAGCTCCATAAGATGTTTAACTGAGTAAAATTGCAAGTTAGTCTGACTAAATTGGACAGCTTGCAGATAAAAACCCCACTCCCTAAATCCCAATTGATCCCTTGAGCCATCCATACACCTTAAAAGTGTTATTATTACTATCAAGCTACATGCTCAAAAATTATTTCCCTTGGGAACACACACCTAACCCAGACAAAAAGATTACTACTTTTTTTTTTTTTTTTACTCACTCGATACTCTCTGTCCCAGCTTTCCTGTTTGTTCCTTCCTTTCTCATTTTATGTCTCATTCAAAATGATATTGAAATGCTATGATCTCTGTAGTCCCCTATCTACTATTAGGATGAACCATATGAAACTGTTGGTGGGTCAGCTAGTTTTGACCTACAAGTGTGGTTAATTTGTGGTGATTTCATATGGTTTGCTCTAAATCATTTAGAATTAGATAGCAATTAGTGAAAATTCTCATACAGAAAAAAATGCAGATTATTGATCTAGTTAATGGCAACTCATTGATAATATGTAGTAGAGGTGAATTCATTGTTGTTCAGTCACTAAGTTGTGTCCGATTTTTTGTGGCCCCATGGATTGCACCATGCCAGCCTTCCCTGTCCTTCACTATCTCTTGGAGTTTGCTCAGACTCAATGCCATCCAATCATCTCATCCTCTGTCACTTTCCTCTCCTCCTGCCCTCAATCTTTCTCAGCATCAGGGTCTTTTCCAATGAGTCAGCTCTTTGCATAAGGTGGCCAAAGTACTGGGGCATCAGCTTCAGCAACAGTCCTTCCAGTGAATATTCAGGGTTGATTTCCTTTAGGACTGACTGGCTTGATCTTGCTAAGGGACTCTCAAGAGTATTCTCCAGCATCAGTTTGAAAGCATCAATTTTTCAACATTCAGCCTTTTTTATGGTCCACTTCTCACATACATACATGACTACTGGGAAAACCATAGCTTTGACTACACAGACCTTTGTTGGCAAAGTGACGTCTCTGCTTTTTAATATGCAGTCTAGGTTTGTCATGGCTTTTCTTCCAAGGAGCAAGAGTCTTTTGATTTCATGGTTGCAGTCACTGAGGGGAGCCCAAGAAAATAAAATCTCCCACTGTTCCTATTTTTTTACCCATCTATTTGCCATGAAGTAATGGGATGGGATGTCATGATCTTAGTTTTTTGAACGTTAAGTTTTAAGACAGCTTTGTCTCTCTCCTCTTTTACCTTCATAAACGACCCAATCAAAAAATGAGCCAAAGAACTAAAAAGACATTTCTCCAAAGAAGACATACGGATGGCTAACAAACACATGAAAAGATGCTCAACATCACTCATTATCAGAGAAATGCAAATCAAGACCACAGTGAGGTACCATCTCACACCAGTCAGAATGGCTGTGATCCAAAAGTCTGCAGGCAATAAATGCTGGAGCGGGTGTGGAGAAAAGGGAACCCTCTTACACTGATGGTTGGAATGCAAACTAGTTACAGCCACTATGGAGAACAGTGTGGCGATTCCTTAAAAAACTGGAAGTAGAATTGCCTTATGACTCAGCAATCCCACTGCTGGGCATACACACTGAGGAAACCAGAATTGAAAGAGACACATGTACCCCAATGTTCATTGCAACACTGTTTATAATAGCCAAGACATGGAAACAACCTAGATGTCCATCAGCAGATGAACGGATAAGACAGCTGTGGTGCATATACACAGTGGAGTATTACTCAGCCATTAAAAAGAATACATTTGATTCAGTTCTAATGAGATGGATGAAACTGGAGCCGATTATACAGAGTGAAGTAAGCCAGAAAGAAAAACACCAATACAGTATACTAAACAAACCCAATAAAAAAATCTAAAAACATTTTTCCAAAGAAGACATACAGATGGCCAACAAACATGAAAAGATGCCCAACATTGCTCATTATTGGAGAAATGCAAATCAAGACTACACTGAGATATCACCTCACAGGTCAGAATGGCCCTCATCAAAAAGTCTACAAACAGTGAATGCTGGAAAGGGTGTTGAGAAAAGGGAACACTCTTGCAGTGTTCATGGGAATGTAAATTTATACAGCGACTATGGAAGATGGTATGGAAATTCCTTAGAAAACTAGGAGTAAAACCACCATATGACCCAGCAATCCCATTCCTAGGTGTATACCCTAAGGAAACCAAAATGGGAAAAGACACATAACTGAGATATCACCTCACAGGTCAGAATGGCCCTCATCAAAAAGTCTACAAACAGTGAATGCTGGAAAGGGTGTTGAGAAAAGGGAACACTCTTGCAGTGTTCATGGGAATGTAAATTTATACAGCGACTATGGAAGATGGTATGGAAATTCCTTAGAAAACTAGGAGTAAAACCACCATATGACCCAGCAATCCCATTCCTAGGTGTATACCCTAAGGAAACCAAAATGGGAAAAGACACATATATCCCATTGTTCATTGCAGCACTGTTTACAATAGCTAGAACATGGAAGCAACCTAGATGTCCATCAACAGATGAGTGGATAGAGAAGCAGTGGTATATATGCACAATGGAATATTAGCCATAAAAAGGAACACATTTGAGTCAGTTCTGCTGAGGTGAATGAAGCTGGAACCTATTATACAGAGTGAAGTGAGTCAGAAAGAGAAAGATAAGTACCATATTCTAACACAAATATGAAATTCAGAAAAATGGTACTGAACAATTTATTTACAGGGTAACAGTGGAGAATCAGACATAGAGAATAGACTTATGGGCATGGGGAGAGGGGAGGAGAGGGTGAGATGTAATGAAAGAGTAACACGGAAACTTACATTACCATATGTAAAATAGATAGCCAACGGGAATTTGTTGTATGGCTCAGGAAACTCAAACAGGGGCTCTGTATCAATCTAGAGGGGTGGGATGGAGAGGAAGATAGGAGGGCTTTCTAAAAGGGAGGGTATATATGTATACCTATGGCTGATTCATGTTGAGGTTTGACAGAAAACAGCAAAATTCTGTAAAGCAATTATCCTTCAATAAAAATAAATGAATTAAAAAAAAGCATAAGCATAACAAGGGATGGTCATGGGAAGTAAATGCCAAATCAGCTTCCTCCTAGACTTGAATTCTTTCTGAAGTTCAAACAAGTTATTCTGTAATTTTAGAGAAAAAAAGAGGAAAGGAAGATTTATTCTCATGGGAAAAATGACATAATTTAAAATAACATGAAGCATAAAATATTAAGGTGAATAATATGTGGCATGAGAGAGAATAAAATCCCTTTTAGGATTATGTAATACAAGAATTGGTGATGGCATTATATTTGTACTTGACAAGTGTATAGGAAAGATGTAGATATTTTTATCCTATTGAATTCTTCTACAAGAAAAGTTCATGGACTGGTCTAGGGAATGATTCTGTTTTGATCCTTCCATGAAAGTTGGATGCTACTGTGGTAATTTGTATTAATGTTAACCAGTGTGAACTTTGAAAACAATTATAGTGAAATGACATTTTATTGTGTGATTTTCTCCTATTAGCTACTAGTTGTAGTATCGGTGATATTGGTGACAGCTCGGTTTACTTTTTCTTACACAGTGTTCTATGGTACACTGTTTTCCAGTATGGAATAACTGTTAATCAAAAAGAAAAAGAGTGACTCTCTTTTGAAATACATATATACATATATTAGAGAAATACTGAATTAATGTTAATCTGTTTCTTCCTGAAAAAAATCAGAGATTTTAATATTTTAACAGTCTTTCACATATCCTTGAAGTGCTTATTTTCAAATTGACAAGAACAACTTTATAAAAAATTTTTAAATTGGAATATAGTTACTTTACCATGTTGCTACAAATGGCATTATTTTGTTCTTTTTTATGGCTAATATTCCATTGTATATATAAATACCACATCTTTTTTAACCATTCCTCTGTTGATGGACATGTAGTTTGCTTCCATGTCCTGGCTATTGTTAATAGTGCTGCAGTGAACAATGGGGTGTACATTTTTTTTTGAATTATTGTTTCCTGCAGATATGTGCCCGGGAGTGTGATTGCTGGGTTTTATGGTAGTTCTGTTTCTTTTTTTTTTTTTTAAAGGAACCCCCATACTGTTCCACATAGTGACTATACCAGCCAATAAGGGATTAATCTCCAAAATATATCCCACTCCAGTTCCCTTGCCTGGAAAATCCCATGGACAGTGGAGCCTGATAGGCGGCATGGGGTTGCTAGGAGTTGAACATGATTGAGCGACTTCACTTTCACTTTTGACTTTCATGCATTGGAGAAGGAAATGGCAACCCACTCGAGTGTTCTTGTCTGGAGAATCCCAGAGATGGGGGAACCTGGTGGGCTGCCATCTATGGGGTCGCACAGAGTTGGACACTACTGAAGCAACTTAGCCACAGCAGCAGCAGCATACCAACAGCTCTTGAAGCTCAGTATAAAAAATGGGTAGAAGATCTAAATAGACATTTCTTCAAAGAAGACATGGCCAAGAGTCACATAAAAGGTACTCAACATAACTAATTGTTAGAGAAATTCAGATCAAAATTACAATGAAGTATCACCTCAGACTGGTTGGAATGACCATCATTAAAAAATCTACAAGCATTTAATGCTGGAGAAAAGGGAATTCCTTTCACTGTTGTGGGAATGTAAATTGTTACAGACATTATAGAGAACAGTATGATGGTTCCTTAAAAAATTAAAAGTAGAGCTACCATATGAGAACAGTATTAACATCTAAAGAAGTTAGTGTTCTAAGAAACACAGTTTGGAATTTCCTTATATATGCATTTTAAGATCAGGGAATAGATGAAACATTCTAGGGCATTTTAATCAATTTTTTAAACCAGTTCACCCTAGGAGGTCGAAGACACTTTCTATCTGCCTCTGTCTGTCTGTCTCTCTCCCTCCTACTTTCTCCCTGTCTCTCCGTTTCTTAAATTACATTTGAAATACATTATTCACAATAACTCTCTGTGATCATTTAATATATGTGCATTTAATATATTTATTATGGTACCATAGGACATCCTTGGACATCCTAAGACACACAAGGACATTGCCTTTGTGAATGTGTGGGGCCTTCTTAGATTATTGCGGACATTGACCACTAGGAGTTAACATCTTTAAGGAACTGAAATCTCTCTTCTTAAAACTGATTCCCTCTTATACTTAATTCTGACATATGCAAATGCTAAAAACTTCTTACCATGAGGCAAAACAAAATGGGAAAAAGAAACACAGACCCCTCTTCTGGGAAAGAGGCTTCTAAAATACACTCTTGCCATCTTCTTTAGTAGCTGAACTCAACTGAATAATTTATGTCAGCTAATCATTGCCTTTTAGCTTCTGTAGCCATACAGTTAAGTTCTGATGAATGACACAGGAATCAAATCGCTCAGAGGTACTTAAGGTTCTTTCTTTGGAGGGGAGAGATAATGTTTCTGTTACTCTTTTCTTTACTGTTAAGTGTGGTATTGATGTTGTGGCTAGAGCTACAATGTTCATCTTGGACAGGCAGGGAACGTTAAGGATGAAAACAACCAATGGATGAGGTTCCTGTTGATTTTAGGAAGCATTAGATTAAACCCAGAATTGCCTGCCTTTTGGCTTGTTTTACACAAGAGGAAAAAAACTCTTGAATATTTAAAGGAGGCCTTTTTACTAACCAAGCACAGTGTTTATCTGATGAAAATGTTCTACTCATGTTTACCTGGAGCTCATTCTGCCCTCAGAACTGTACTAAGCCATGCTTTTCAAAGATTTTGATGGCGACCCACAGTAAGAATTTACTTTATTTCACAATCCAGTATTCACATGTACATTTTTTTCTTATATAATGGAAAAAATCTTTTAAGAAATAGTATTTTATCCTTGCTTTATGTGCAACATATATTCAGTATATCCAATGTGTCTTTTCATTTTATGTGATATTTGAAAACAGAGTTGGATTAAATGTGCCAAATAGAACACAAAGAGACATAGGAGGAAAAATATTAATCCTCATTTAAACAAAGTAATGTGTCTGTATATACAGAGAACGAAAGAGAAAGAAGCTAGCAATTTAATAATTGCTATGTGCTTGAACTGTGGTGTTGGAGAAGACTCTTGAGAGTCCCTTGGACTGCAAGGGAGATCCAACCAGTCCATTCTGAAGATCAGCCCTAGGATTTCTTTGGAAGGAATGATGCTGAAGCTGAAACTCTAGTACTTTGGCCACCTCATGGGAAAAGTTGACTCATTGGAAAAGACTGATGCTGGGAAGGATTGGGGGCAGGAGGAGAAGGGGACGACAGAGGATGAGATGGCTGGATGGTATCACCAACTCAATGGATGTGACTCTGAGTGAACTCTGGGAGTTGATGATGGACAGGGAGGCCTGGCGTGCTGTTATTCATGGAGTCACAAAGAGTCAGACACGACTGAGCAACTGAACTGAACTGATATGCTTGATAGTATCTTAAGTGATTTGCATAGGTTGAAGCCATTTGAGTTTTATAAAAATGCTGTGAGTTAAAATTGTCTGCATTTAGTAGACAGCTGTAGTTATTTGAAGTAAAAGGACTATACCATAAATCATGTAGTTAATTGGTCTTAGAGTCAGGATTCAAACTCAAGTTTGTATGCCAACTACATTACTTTTCAGATATTCAATTCTATTGAAGCATGGGTTTGTGTGGGTTTTGTTTGTTGTTGTGGTTTTGTTTCGGTTTGCTTGTTTTCTGTTAACAGTGCTGTTATGTTGTTTCATTTTCACTCAATACCTTTGGAATTTTGAGAACTGAAGTAAAGAGTAAATAAAATAAAGGAAAATTATTTTGTTCACTTTTGCTCATGAGTACCTCGGAAATATGGTCACTGATGGGCCAGTTCAGAAACAGTCCAAGTTCAGCAGATTCACTTAACATCTTAGAAATAGCCATGTTTTGTCTTGCGTGTTCCTGAGCATTCCTATGGGATTTCATTGATCAAAACTTGATTTTATTTCTTGTTCTTATTCTTTACAAGATCCTTTTTGAAGCTATGAGGACTAAGTACCAAATGAAATTGTTGCTGAATTGTGCATTGAAATTATAAAAGACATTAATACAAATCCTGGTTCTAAATAAAAATGTTACCTTGTGCAAAATAAAAATGTTACCTTGTGCAAATTATTTAGCTTCAGTTTCCTCACCTGCAAGATGGTGATTTAAGCATCAACTTCACAATGTTGGTTTTAGGCTTATATATCTAAAGTAAAATAGGGAAAGGAGTATGACAAGGCTGTATATTATCACCCTATTTATTTAACTTATATGCTGAATACATCATGCAAAATGCCAGGCTGGCCTGAATCACAAGCTGAAATCAAGATTGCTAGGAGAAATATCAACAACCTCCGATATGCAGATGATACCGCTCTAATAGCATAAAGTGAAAAGGAACTAAAGAACCTCTTCATGAGGGTGAAAGAAGAGAGTGAAAAAACTGACTTAAAGTTCTCAACACTTAGAAAACTAAGATCATAGCATCCAGTCCCATCACTCTGTGACAAATGAAAGGAGAAAATGTGGAAGCAGTGACATATTTTCTTTCCTTGGACTCCAGAATTACTGTGGACAGTGACTGCAGCCATGAAATTAAAAGATATTTGCTCCCTGGGAGGAATGCTATGACAAACCTAGACAGCATATTAAAAAGCAGAGCCATCACTTTGCCTACAAAAGTCCATATAGTCAAAGCTGTAGTTTTTCCAGTAGTCATGTATGGATGTGAGAGTTAGACCATAAAGAAGGCTGAGAGCTGAAGAACTGATGCTTTGAAATTGTGATACTGGAGAAGACTCCTGAGAGTCCCTTGGACTTCAGGAGATCAAACATTCAATTCTAAAGGAAATCAACCCTGAATATTCACTGGAAGGAACTGATGCTGAAGCTGAAACTCCAATACTTTGGCCACCTGATCTGAAGAGCCAGTTCATTAGAAAAGACCCTGATGCTGGGAAAGATTGAAGGCAAAAGGAGAAGAGGGCGGCAGAGGATGAGATGGTTAGAATCACTAGCTCAATGGATATGAATTTGAGCAAACTGTGGGAGATGGTGAAGGACAGAGAAGCCTGGCGTGCTCAAGTCCTTGGGGTTTCAAAGTCAGACATGACTTAGCAACTGAACAAAAACAACAACAAAAAAATCTAAAGCAGTAAATTTAGACTGAACATTAGTAGTGTTAAGTGTTCAAGCTTCAGGTCACAGAGACCTAGTTCAATATTTGCCATCTTCATTACTACCTGAGTAAATTGGCAATGTTCTTTAAGTTAGCTGTAAACCTTTCTTTTCTTTCTATAAACATTAAAAATACTCACTCCTTTTGTGATAGCTGTGAGATTATAAAAGATAATTTTTTTGAATTAAAAAAAAAAAAAAAAAAAAGAAAGGAGAAAAAAGCATAACCGAGCTGCACACACACATATTAATATGTCAAGATTCTCTGCCATGGCCATGACCACTACTCAGCATATGCTACTAGAAAACTGGCTATATTAGTACATTTTCTCTCTGTCTTTCTCTTTCCCTTTTATCCTCTCTCCCTAATCTTTCATAGTCAGACTGAAGAAAGCAATGTACACCCACTTTCTTCATGTTCTGTCCCTTGCTCATTGTGTACCACACTATAATCTGGTTTCTGTCCCCAACACTCCACAAAACTATTTTGCCAAGGTCGCTAATGACCTTTGATTGGCAAATTCAATAGAAGCTTTTTAATCTTTATCTTACTTAACTTCCCTGTTGCATGTGACAGGATGGGCCAAGATTTGCTTCCTCATATTTCATCTCTTTCCCTGACTTTCATGGTTTCTTTTCTCTTCATTGTGTCGCAGGACACAGCACAGTGTAGGCATCAGAAAGTACTTAATCTGTGTTTGTTGAGTGAATGAAAGAATGACCTGATGCAATTGCAACACTTCATTAATTATTAGTCACTGCCAATAATCCATTTAATCCTCACTTTCAGCAACTTCTTTACCCCACCGCCTGCCACATACATTTTTAACCACATGTAAGTTGCAGGGTGCCACCTTCTTCATGCTCCCATCTCAGAAATCCTACTAGATAGTTGTGGGTAAGGCAGGCTGGACTGAGAAAGTCGCTGGTTCCTTTTCATATGGTTTCCTCTAATTCTGAGCATTACAAATATGCTGGGTCATCAGTCATGTTTTTTAGTAACTCCTAACTGTTAAGAAAAAAAGATTTATGCCCTTTTTTTTTACTCCCCAGGATGTATCATTTAGAGATCCAATAAACTGTGTCCACAAACAGCCACTTGTTGCTTGCTTAGACGTATGGCCTGACAAAAAGACAGGGGAAAAAATCCCAACACAGGACTCTAGAAGAACAAAAGAAAGGCACCGGCAGAAAATGTGACACACACGCACACACTTTATGCATGTTTAATTTCTGTTGTTTTGGTTGGAAAACAGCTGCAGGTGTCCTCTAATTATAACCCCATTTTCACAAATATCAACTGTCATATTTAATCTGTTATATTCACCATATAGTCTACTGTTACAGCACATTTCTTTCATTACAAATTTAGTAGCAGAGTTTCAAATGCTCAAGCTAACATTCAGGCTAGTCAATTAATGCATTATTTACAAGTTAAATGTTATTAAAAAAAGGTTCTTAATTTGCTAATGATTTAGTAGGCCCAAGGCAATACTCCAATTTTTTTTTTCATTGAAAATGGGAGAATATTTAGAACCACTGAGATGGGGAGGGATGTCATGGACATTTTGGCTTCCCTCAACATTTTCCGATTTTCTTTTCTGCTTTCTTCTTTATTCTGTGTTGTTTTTGATGCTTATACTAACCAGTTGTGGCAGGAGTGAGAAGAAAGATGTATGAAAAATAAAAACAGCATAAATGCCATTGTGAGTGGTGTTTTTAAAAATCACCAGACAGCATGGAATGGCTCAATACACATGTTCCCCATACAATTCAGTGTATTTTGATTTACCGTGCCATTTCCACAGCACAGCAGGTTAAGAAGGTTAGAAGTCAAGGAAATTAAACGTTATTAGCATTCCACTGTTGTCAGGCTACAAAAACAGAATATATGTCTTTTCAAATAAGCTTGGGAAAATTAAGAGTTCCTAAGGTTCAAGGGCCCCAGAATCATCACCGAAATCTGGACTTTGTTCTTTGTTGTAGTTTTTTTCTTCTTTCTCATTTGACCTGGATCATGTTTTAAATCCACATTTCATGTTCTGTAATTCCATGACACACTACTTATTTATGAAAGATACTGTAGGGTGAACTCTTTGGTGACCAAGGATTCTGGATTCATGAAGCCTATTACCCTGTTTTCATGCCTTTCTGTCCAGCTGTCTTCTTGGGCTAGAGTCAACCCTTTGTCCTCTCCATTTCTCTCCTATCTTCTCACTGTCTTTAAAAAAACTTAACCAAGATCCACCTTCTTAATGAAATCTTGCTAAGATGAAGTCTAGTTCATGACATTTTTTTCCCATTCCCGCATCCTTATAGTTTTTTATCTCTGTGTCACAGTCTTCCCTTGTGGCTCAGACTGTAAAGATTCTGCCTACAATGTGGGAGACCTGGGTTCGACCCCTGGGTTGGGAAGATCCCCTGGAGGAGGGCATGGCAACCCTCTCCAGTATTCTTGCCTGGAGAACCCCCATGGATGGAGGAGCCTGGTGGGCTACAGCCTCTGACCCACTAAGCAGAGCACACTCATTCACTCAAGAGTATGCTCCCCTGGACTTTCTCTCCAAGTGTTTCTCTATAGGACAAGCAATAGAGTCAGAGAGACCTGCCATGTACTGATGGTGCAGCTTAGGGCAAATGATTTCTTTTATCTAAGTCTCCCTTTTCTTCTCTCTTCAATGAAGATGAAAACCCTTATTGTGAGAACTAGTGGGATCATGTATGCGAAGAACCTAACTAAACGGTAGAAGCCAATACACAGCAGCTCTTGTTGCTGAAATGAAATGAGATAATCTATATAAGTCGCCTAGCACAGTGCCTAGTTCATGTTTGGCACTCAATAAAATTTAATTCCCTTCAGTACAATAAATAGGTCATAAGTATTTCATGTTTTCATTTTCACTCAGAGTGAAGTTTTCTCAAGGGCAAGGACTAATGTTTTTTTTTTTTTTTTCAAATTCTTCAGTTTTTGTGGATCAATGTTTCATCCTCTGTATTTTGGAAGGTGTTCTGTGTATCCCTTAGGAAATCCAGGCAGAACCGAGTGACCACTGCCCATACCAGCGACCTAGAAATGGCTCTCTCGTTCCTCTGCCTGCGCCCCTACCAGCCCCACCACTCCCAGCTTTCCCTCAACTCCTGGGATCACTTTCAAAATTGACAGCTGGCCCAAAGCCATTGACTCAGGCTCTACTTTTGGGGGAACCTAAACCAAGTATGAGTCTGAGCAAACTCCAGGAGATGGTGAAAGACAGAGAAGCCTGGCGTGCTGCAGTCCATGGGGTTGCAAAGAGTCAGACATGACTCAGCGATTGAACAACAAAAACTAAGTAAGGAGATGATTCAAATGACACAGAAAGACAATAAACTAAACACCGTGCAAAGTAGCAAAAGAGCCTTCAGATTTGCCCAGGGTAGCTGACAATGTCAATAGGAAAAAGCCATGAATGGAATTCATCCATTCTTTTACTCAAAACATATCCATGGAACATCTAGTGTGTCCCACAGACTCTTAGGCATTAGTGACCAAAACAGACAAGGTCTTTCTGCTCCCATGGCCCTTACACTCCAGTGTGGAACGTGCAATAAACAACAAATCAACATGCAAAATCATGCCAGGGAGTGATTTGAGCTTTGGAGACAAAAAAGGCAGGGTAAGAGTTCAACCGTGTGCCAGAGAGGCTGCTATGTTAGAGTGTGATCCATTTAAAATGAACCAAGGCCCATCTGGTAAGGTAATATTTGAAGAGAGACTTTGCTAAAAGGAAAATGACCCACCTTTTGTCTATGGCCTATTGTCTTCAAGAGTAGAAGCAGAAAAAGATAACAAAAAGCTTTCTAGCCTGGGGAGTGATCAAAATCCTGCTGGTAACAAAAAAAAGGGGTGCAGAGATTTGTCAGGGTGCAATTTTCCAAGCAGAGTGCTTGAAAGGACCTCAGCTCCTATGTAAACCTCTCCTTTAAGAATTTCTGTGGGGCTCCTTCATGCTTTTATCTTCCCTCCTATTTCTCCTATTCAGTGTGTCCTTCACTTCAATTTCTCAAATATCAACAGAAAGAATGCTTTTATTTATATAAAATTTTAGAGTGTATACAGAGCATGCTTTTCTCATTTAATTCCCATACAACTTTGTCTATTAAATACTTTCATCATTATTTTATAGATGAGGAAACTGGGACTTGGGGATCTTGCTTGGGACCACCCAGTGGTATTAGAGCTTGGAACTCAAACTCAGTCTTTTGGCTCCAAGCCAATATTTGTTTCAGTGTTGAAATGGCCCTCTTCACCAGTTTTCCCCCCATCTCTTACCCCATGCTGACCCCTACACATAGCAGCTGACTTTTTCAGGCTCGTGGTCTTTCTTTCTGGAGGATTCAATCACCAATCATTCTGATTTTCCATCAGTGGTTGCAGGATCAGTTCAGTTCAGTTCAGGTCAGTTGCTCAGTTGTGTCCGACTCTTTGTGACCCCAAGAACTGCAGCATGCCAGGCTACCCTGTCCATCACCAACTCCTGGAGTTCACTCAAACTCACATTCATCAAGTCGATGATGCCATCCAGCCATCTCATCCTCTGTCATCCCCTTCTCCTCCTGACCCCAATCCCTCCCAGCATCAGAGTCTTTTCCAATGAGTCAACTCTTTGCATGAGGTGGCCAAAGTACTGGAGTTTCAGCTTTAGCATCATTCCTTCCAAAGAAATCCCAGGGCTGATCTCTTTCAGAATGGACTGGTTGGATCTCCTTGCAGCCCAAGGGACTCTCAAGAGTCTTCTCCAACACCACACTTCAAAAGCATCAATTCTTCAGCACTCAGCCTTCTTCACAGTCCAACTCTCACATCCATACATGACTACTGGAAAAACCATAGCCTTGACTAGATGGACCTTTGTTGGCAAAGTAATGTCTCTGCTTTTTAATATGCTATCTAGATTGGTCATAACTTTCCTTCCAAGGAGTAAACATTTTTTAATTTCATGGCTGCAATCAACAGATCTCAGCAAATCCAGGAGTTTAGAAAAGGAACATCTGAGACAACTCTGTAAAGAGATTCTGTCTTCAATATTCTAACTTAGCCCAATGCTGTACTCTTTTTCTTTTTAAAATTGAGGTATAGTTAGTTCACAACGTGTTACTTTCAGGAATATATATATATGTATGTATATAAAGTGAAAGTGTTAGTTGCTCAGCTGTGTCTGACTCTTTGTGACCCAAGAATCAAGAATTTCCCAGACAAGAATACTGAAGTGGGTTGCCACACCTTTCTCCAGGGGATCTTCCCAAGCCAGGAATTGAACTCACGTTTCCACTGTACATAAAATAGGTAAACAGCAAGTACCTACTGTACAACACAGAGAACTATGTGCAATATCTACAATGGGAAGGAATCTGAAAAAGCATGTGTTTACAGCATGTGCAAACAGCAACCTTGCCGTTTACCTATTGTATGTACAGTGCTATCTATGTTAATCCTAAACTCCTAATTCATCTCCCCTCCATCCTCTTTTGGAGAAGGCAATGGCAAGCCACTCCAGTACTCTTGCCTAGAGAATCTCATGGATGGAGGAGCCTGGTAGGCTGCAGTCCATGGGGTTGCTTGCTACAAGTCGGACGCGACTGAGCGACTTCACTTTCACTTTTCACTTTCAAGCAATGGAGAAGGAAATGGCAACCCAGTCCAGTGTTCTTGCCTGGAGAATCCCAGGGATGGCAGAGCCTGGTGGGCTGCTGTCTATGGAGTCGCACAGAGTCGGACACGACTGAAGTGACTTAGTTTAGCCATCCTCTTTGGCAATCATGTTTATTTTCAATACCTGTGAATCCATTTCTGCTTTGTAAATAAGTTCATTTGTGTCATTTTTTAGATTCCACGTATCAGTGATATCATATGGCATTTGCCTGACTTATTGTGATTAGTATGATCATCTCTAGGTCCATCCATATTGCCGCAAATGGCATTATTTCATTCTAGTGCTGTACTCTTGATTGTGCTTTTCCACTGCTATGTTAAGACATCGAGGATTTTTATTTACAAGTAAGTATTTTTAAGCTTGTGCTCAGATAGCTGATCCTCAATGCTTCACTTTTTGAGAAAACATGCGATAAAATTTGACAGAATTGCTCCTGGATCCATTTCTCTGTGACTAGTGAACATCCTTTACTTTTTTCCTTCCAGGACTTCCCACTTGATTTTGAATCAGAGATTCAGTCCCTCAGTGATGGATTCTCTCCCTATGAGTTGAGGGAACTCAGAGATGATTTCCTTTAGGGGGTGAACTCTGCTGCACAGGTAAGGTGTCAGGCTGAGTGGAACTTTCTTTAAGCTGCTGTTGGAAACTGTAGATCTTTTAAAGTTTAAAACCCAATGTTTGATGTCAGCATTTCCGAGAAAATATGGGAAGCTACTGCGCTTTTAAGGAGATTGCTCTTAAAATGTTGGAAATTCAAGATGATGAATGACCACTTAAGACCATTTCTTCTGGCATACAGGTTGACAATGTTGAACGTTTTTTAAAGTTTCTATTTTGTATACAAACCTTTCAACTAATATTTTTTAATACTTAAGATAATTCTGTGTGAGGTAAGCATTTCTCCAATTCCCACTTTATAAGCAGTAGCACTTTCGACTTCTTCAAAACATTTTGCTCACTTGTCATTATTTAACAGCTTCGTTACTGTAATTATTTGTTTAATATGTGGGAGTTTCAAAGGCACATTCTGGAACCAGATAGACCTTGTTATGATTTCTAGTTCTGAAAGTTGTATGGCCTGGGACCCTGGGAAAATGTCTTAATGTTTCCCTGCCTCAGTTTCCTCATCTGTAAAATGTGAATAGTAAAGACTGGCCTTACACAGCTGTTCTAAGTTTTGAAAGTAATAATATGGACAGGGCTTAATACAGCGCCTGGCATTCTGTAAGAATTCCATGACTGTTAGCAGTTATCACTATTGTTGTTACTATATGCTACATGCTAAGTCACTTCAGTCATGTCCAACTCTTTGTGACCCTTGGGCTGTAGCTCGCCAGACTCCTCTGTCCATGGGAATCTCCAGACAAGAATATGGGAGTGTGTTGCCATGCCCTCCTCCAGGGCATCTTCCCAGCCTAGGGACTGAACCCATGTCTTTTACATCTCCTTCACTGGCATGTGGGTTCTTTACCTCTAGTGCTACCAGAGAAGACCCATTACTATATATTACCAATATAATAAATAGGTGGCTATCTGTCAAGTTTTGCAAGAAACAGTTCTCATTTGCTCTCAAAAATGTCCAGCTGGGAAAAGCCATAGGAATGGAGGACTGATCAGTTGTAGCCTGAGAGAAGGAAGTAAAACTGGGTGAGTTTGAATAAGATTAGTGGATGGCACCAATGTCTATAACTTATTTTTGATATGTACTATTGTTTTGCAAGACTGAGGAAAATTCGATAGTGGGTACACAGGAACTTTCTGCATTATTACTTACAATTCTATGTGAATTTACAATGATTTTAAGATACGAAGTTATACTAAAAGAAGAAGAAGAAAATAAGTGAACTTGAAAGATAAGTAATAGTATGATCATCCAAGAAACAGGATGCATGATCCTAGCAGGACATGCCCACTGTCTCTAGAAAGAACTTCCATTGGTTCCCTCTATTTTCTTTACCTGGTTAATTTTTCTTCATAGTACTTATCTCCCCTTGACATACATTTATTTGTTTTATTTTTCTACAACTATTTATTGAGTGCCTACTTGGTGCCAGCCTTGTATCAGTGAATAAGCTCTTTGTGAAATTTTCATTCTACAGGTGAAAATAAATAATAAACTAAAAAACATATTAGATGAATTATTAAGTGTGTTGGAAAGTAATGTGTAATGGAGAAAAGACAAAGAACAGACATAATAGTCAGAGTTCTTCAGAAAATCAGAACTAACAGAATAGATATATAAGTATTTGTTGTAAGAAATTGCCTCATGTGATTATGGAGATCTGCAGTCAGCAACAGGGAGACCCAGAATGGTGTTGTTCCAGTTCAAGTCTGAAGTCTGAGAACCAGAACAGCTGACGGCATAAGTTCCACTCTGAAAGCTTATAGGCTCAAGAGCCACGAAGAACCAATGTTTCCATTCAAGTCTGAAGACTGGCAAAAGCTCACATCCCAGTTTGAAGGTGGTTAGGCAGAAGAGGTCCCTCTTACTCTAGGACAGGTCAACCTTTTTGCTCCATTCAGGCCTTCAACTGATTGGAAGGCCTGCCCACATTACTACTTTACTCATCAACTGACTCAATGTTAATCTCATCCCAAAGACCATCACACCCAGAATAATGTTTGAACAAATATCTGGCCACCTCAGGCCCAGTCAAGAGGGCACAAAAAATGAACCATCACAGCAGGGAAAAGAGAAGGGATACTGGATGGTGGTTAAAATTTTAAAAAGGCTTTGTTGAGAAAGGAATATATATGAGCACAGACTTGAAAGAGGTGAGCTGATTATTGGCTTTTTGCTCATCTTCCCCAATCAGAATAAAGCTTTATAAAGCAAGACAGTTCATTTTTTATCAGTTATAATCCCTGTGCCTGGTGCTTATCAGGTCCTCAAAAATCTTTGTGGGTGAGTGAATGAATAATTGCAAATGACAGCTGTGGTTTGTGTGCAGTTGCCTCTCTGGTCTTCAGCTCAGTGTTTGTCCAGCCTAAGCCATCATGGCTCAGAGGTTAAAGCGTCTGCCTGCAATGTGGGAGACCCAGGTTCGATCCCTGGATCCGGAAGACCCCCGGAGAAGGAAATGGCAACCCACTCCAGCATTCTTGCCTGGAGAATCCCATGGACGGAGGAGCCTGGTAGGCTATAGTCCACGGGGTTGCAAAGAGTCAGACACGACTGAGTGACTTCACTTTCACTTTCAAGCCATCAATAAGCATTGGGTTTTCTTTGATTTCTATAATTGTTTATAACAGCTAATAAACATCACTGAGAATGTGGGCTTGCTTGTTTTATTTGATATTAGAACACACACAGGAGTCAGTCAATAATTGCTATTATTGACTGTGGGCTCAGGTAAGGAGACTGAGGCTGGGAAATGCGAAGTGCCTTGACCATGGTCTCGTGGCCAGGAAGCGGCAGAGTGGGGCCTTCACTCTAGGTTTTTAACTCTCAAGTCACAATATGCATTGACATCACACTCAGATAAAAGTTATCTTGAGGTCTCTCCTTTGGCCATGGTCTCTCTGTGACTGCCCTTCTTGCCCCTTACTTTCCCACACAGGGCTGTGTTGAGATGTCTCCCCAAGTGACAAGCGGGCAGCTGATATTGAGTTGTCAGCACACCACCCCCCTGCCCTCTCCCCCCGGCCGCCGGAGGACCACTACCTCTTCCTCTCGCCAGTGTCAGATGCCCTCTCACGTGAACACTAGGGGAAGGTAATGCAATATTTTGGCGACCATTGACTGTGTCAGACAATAGCGCAGTTCAGTTTGAAAGGCTCCACCGGGAAGTTGCAGACTTTTTAAAACTAATCTGGTGTTTATTCAACTTTGCAATCACTTCTATGTACTATCTGTGTTTCACACACCGTGAAACGGCACTGCACTGTGCAATTGAATTAGTTGTACAGTGACTCAAAGGCATTAAACAATGACTTTGATATTTTAAGTACTGACTAGGAGGGATTTTTAATTCCTTCCTCATAATGAAAGCAACAAAAAAACCCAGTTACACAACCCTAGAACACTTATTCTCTTTTCTATTCTGGGTGGACCCCACTGAGACAGAAAAAAAATCTCCTAGCATTTAGTTTGCTTAATGGCAGAAGAAAAATTAAACAAGCATAGACGTGCAACCTTAATGACACCCAGCCACACTAGAATAACAGTTCCCAGCTTCTAAAACCTGTTATTTAATATAATGGGGAAATCTTGTGGGAGCTTTTCAGGTGCTGCTGAGTCTGAAAAAAACAGCTACTTTGGCAGGAGGGGCGAGGGCAGAGGCAGGACACAGGCCCTGCTTGTGTTCATGTGCTTGGGGTGGGGGTGTCTCAGGGCACCTTCCAAGGCAGGCAGGTGCTGAGTGAAGTCTAGTGCTGGACTGCTGTCCCTGGAGGCTGTGGCCCTTGAGAAGGCAACACCATGGCTATGCGAAGCACAAGTGTTATTTCTGTCAGTGACCTTATGGGAGTCCTCACCCACAGCCTTTCTGGAGATGGCATTGACAGAAAGGGAGAAGAAAGAGGAAACACACACACGCACACACACACACACACACACACACCACAGCAAGTGAATTAATGCCGTGAAACTACAAGCATTAGCTGGTAATAGTTCAGGGCAAAGCACCTAAGTGATGATTCACATCTGACAATAAATATGTGAATTGCTGTTGAAAGCTTGTTTGATTTTCACAAAGAGGTTTAAACAAACATTCGTTTGTTCATTAGTCTTAAGCAACACTTTTATGGCAGGGGATGTATTAAACCAAACATACATCTGCAACTAAGATATCTGGTGGTTTTAAAGATGAAGACACAACGCCATGCATATCGTTTATGTGGAGCGGCCTTGAACTACCTGTAATGGAGTGAGATACAGTTATTATGGATTAATGCTGTGAATCTTCATCCAACGAGGGGAAACAAGCAGGCGAGGAGGAGGGCCTCGTCTTCGGAGATAAAGACTTAAGAGGGCTCCATCCTGCAAATGGTACTGAGTTTGCATAAACTCATTTGGTTGTTGTTGTTGGTGGTTTTTTTTTTTTTTTTTTTTTTGTGCATACTTTATAAAAACACAAGTAGTTTAAATCTGTTCCCGGAGGTAATTTATGCTAAACTGGCATTTCAATAACATAAATTCCCTGCTTATGGCAATCTCTGCTGGGGTGTCAGGTCGGGCTAGGTTACTGAGGAAATGGCCGCTTCCCAGTTTTTAGGGTAATAACTCGCTGAGTACAGGCCCTGTCGGGAAATCTCTAATTGTCATTGACACTTTGGCTCCCCTTTTCCTGCCTGCTTCTTTTCTCCACTGTTGAACCGAAGGCCTCTCTTTGGTGCAGAATGGCTTGGGCCTTTCATCTTCCGGAGCACCTGGGTTTTGTCACTGTTAGAGCCTTTGCTCATGACATTGTGATGTCCCCCCGGATGAAGCCCAGTTTAGCCCTATTCTTGCCCAAGAAACCATCAGCTGAGAGAAAAGAAGTCATGATGATGGGCTTGGGGTCAAATGAAGAGTAAAAGACCATTAACCCAATTCTCCTAAGGTTTGTTTTTTTTTTTTTTTTAACCAAGCCTGAATTGGTTGTTGATGTCTACCAGGTTGGGGCTTCCCAAGTGACTCTAGTGGTTAAGAACCTGCCTGCCAATGCAGGAAATATGAAACCTAGGTCCGACCCCTGGGGAGGGAAGATCCCCTGGAGGAGGGCATGGGAACCTGCTCCAGTGTTCCTGCCTGGAGAATCCCATGGACAGAGGAACCTGATGGGCCACAGTTCATGGGGTCACAAAGAGTTGGACACAACTGAAGCGACTTAGCATGCATGCACACACATCTACCAAGATGGTGTGAGCCTTTTAAATAGCATACTTTGATAGTCTCCTTCCCCTGTGTGTGTGGGCATGGGGCCTGAGTAGGAAGGATGTCTTTGGACTGTAATCTAGACTTATGGCCAAGAGTTTTTATTGAACTGTCTTTACATATGTGACTTTTTCATCAAATTGCATCATAAAAATATGTTAAATATTCAGCTCCTAAATTCAATTCATTAATTATCTTGCTTAAAATATACTTCAAATAGATCACATTTGACATCGTATGTCACTGGTAGTAGAGGGAGATGATAACACTTAAAACCAATAAATGTTTTAAATTTATTTACTTATTATGGCTGTCATAATATTTTGACACAGGGGGCTGACATGTCAACAACGCTGTTATCATGATGTAAAGCAATGGCATTGAACTGTCTCACCTTTCATGTTGCTGTTTCAGGGTAAAGTGGGCCCAGGGGAAAAATATAGTTAAAATCTCCAAGGAAGTATCTGCTTATGGAATCCATACAGGTCATCACTAAATAAAGGAACCTGAGCTCAAAACAAAAGCCGGGGGAAAGTTTACACTCTGATCTGTTACCTTTCTCCTGGTGGAACAGAAAAGAAAAAGAGAGAGAGAGGGGTAAAAAGGAGGTTTTCTATGTGCCAGAACTTGTGCAAAGTATTTCATGCCTCTTGTCTCATTCCATCCTATGAAGCTAGGTATTTTTAGCCCTGATTTATAGCTGAGAAAACTGAAGCTTGAAAATCATAAGTCACATTCACAAAATCACAAAGCTAGTTAAGGGACAAAACTTGAGTTTGGAAGGATCAATCCCTGGCTTTACTCAGACACCAGAGCCATCACTGTCCTGAATGTTTGGAACTAAAGTTGATCCTGGCTTCTGGCTTGTCTCAGCCTCCCACTAGAATCCAATCTCATTCTGAGGCTCTTGCTATCTCTGACTGCTAGATAATGATAGAGTAGAACTCAAATGTGGACAGTGGGTTGTGATTTCCAAAATGTTTTCATATACCTGGGGAGGATAGACTTGGAGGCAACCAACATGCTTGTCTTTGTCACCAAGCCTTAGAGAATAAAGGCAAAGTCAAAGGAAACTGTAAGAAAAGAGAGCTTAAGAGCCATGCTTTTCCTGCTATTTAGGACACTAGCAAAGCCAGACTTTTCAAAAGGCTAAATGTAGGCTTGACCCTATTTGAACTAAGCTCCAAAGCAATGAGTAATAGATGTGACTTGGAATCCTTCACAGTAGCAGTGTTCTGTATGTCCAGCTAATTGATATCCAGCAAAGAGCTTGTGACGGGGAGGGCTAATGTCTTCTGTACCTCAGTCCCTGTTTTGTCCCAACTATATTTGCTGAATATGGTTGTTCATCCATAGCCAGAAATGAGAATTTTGTTCTTATTTTAACCCTTCTTTTCTCAACTATTATCTTTTTAAAATCAAGCAGTCTACATAAATGCGTTAACAATTAGCCTTGACAACTAGAAGCTAGTCATTTGTCCAACTAATATTTATTTATGTTTTTTTTTTTTATGGACAAGGATTTATGTTAAGCACTAGAGATATGGCAGCAGTGAACAAAATAGTAAACTGTTGGAGATAGGCATCAATCAGTGAATTAGACAATTATTTCATTATCATGGTGGCAAGACTTACAAAGGAAAAATATAAAATATTATGGGTGACCGTGATAGGAGAACTTTATCTAAACTGAAGGATCTGGGAAGGCTTTCTTGGAGAAATAATATTTGAGCTGAAGTATTCAGGGTGACTGAGAATTAACCAGAGCAAGCAGAGTAGGGAAATGGAAGAAGGAGAATGATGAATAAATAATCCAGGGAGAGAGTGTATTGCTGAGAATGGTTTGATATAAAAAAGCTCATTTATGTTCTGAAACAAAAACCAGATCTGGTAGACTGGAAAGAGGTGAGGAGCTATGGAGCAACATGAGACTTTTATTTTTTTTAATCAGATAAGACATTTTGGTTGCAATAATAAAGGAAATTTATTGGTTCAGTAAACAGAAAAATTCGGAGAGAGATGACTTCAGTCAAAACATTATTGAAGTTCTTTTTATTCCTCTTGGGTTTCCTTGGCTCTAATCTCCCCTGTGTGTTGATTTGAGTATCCTAAGGTAATGAAGTGACTGCAGCAGCTCCAGCCCTCACATCTGCCTTCTATACCACCCAGAAGAGAGAAAAAGTTGTTACAGAAGTCCTAGTAAGATGCCTAAGTGAAGTGAAGTGAAGTCGCTTAGTCGTGTCCGACTCTTTGCGACCTCATGGACTGCAGCCTACCAGGGTCCTCTGTCCATGGGATTCTCCAGGCAAGAATACTGAAGTAGGTTGCCATTTCCTCCTCCAGGGAGTAAGATGCCTAAGATGCCCTCCAGTTGGAGCAGTGGAAGCCACATACTTTGCTTTGGACCATGCACAGGGTTGAGGAGACAGGAAAATCCTGCTTAGCTTGGCCTGGGCCAGGCATTTGTTTTCTGGAGCCAGTGTAAGAGTCACTTCTCTGGAAGCACAGAGATGATTAAGACAGAAAGTGGGACTGCTGGGAAGCACCAAATGGTGATGAAGAGTCCACTATAAGGCTGCAGAGGTGAAGACAAGCCTGTACTAAAGGATCTGGGGATTCTTAAAACCACAGGCATCATTAAATGATTTTCAGCCAGTCAGTAACATCATTAGATAAAACTGAGATGTTTAAACACAGATTATGAACTCTATATTGATGTATATGTAGTTCCTAAGAGGAAAATCAAAGTCAGGTAAATAAATAAATCATTAGATTAGGAACAAAAATACAAATCATTATTTCTCTAGTCTTTCTAATAATTATAATGGTTAATGCTTAGTAGTTTATCTAATGTTAATAATAGCTAATAATGATAATGAGTCAGACATTTTGAGAAGAGCTTTACAAAAATTATCCCATACAATCTTCACTAAAATCTTAGGAGGTGGGTTCCGTAATTATCTTTGAATTATTAGTGGGAAAGGGAAACTGAGGTATGGGGAGATTAATTTACCTGCTGGGAAACAGTAAGATCAATAACCACTTGTATTGAAATATTCTGTCCTTTCCACTCTACTCTGGAAGATCATGGGGAAACTATGTCTTTATTTGGCAAATAAATACTGAACAAAGCCTTGTGCCAGGACTCATGAGTCTCAACTGGCTAGCTGGATTGAGTAGATTGTGCCTGAATTAAAAAACAAAATTGTAGAGACACAGACAGAGAATGGACGTCTGGACACCATCTCTTCTCGTTTATTCTAAATTGTGACTCTTTCCATTTGTGTTCTTCACATAGAGCTTGAGGTGGGGCGGCCTGTGACAAATGAAAACAGAGACCATCGCTCTCAGCTACATAGCAAGACAGAAAGTTGTCGTGGCCTGCATGGCATTATCCTCTTTTCCAGTAGCCTATTGTTGACAACTCAATAAGGGGGACATTTCCAGGTGACATGGAGGGTGGGGGTGGGGAAGGAGAGGGTGGAATGGATTGGGAGAGTAAGACTGTAAGTAAGTATACATATATATTGTGTATAAAAGAGATGGCTAGTGAGAAGCTGCTATATAGCACAGGAAGCTCATCTCAGGGCTCTATGATGAGCTAGAGCGGAGGGATGGGAGTTGAGGTAGGAGGGAGGCTCAAGAGGGAGGGGATATATGTATACATATGGCAGAATCACTTTATTGTATAGCATAAGCTAACACAACAATGTAAAGCAATTAAACTCCAATAAAAAGTAAATGCATAATCAAAAATTATTGTGGTAAAATATAAATAATGCAAAATTTGCCACTTTAACTATTTTAAAATGTATAATTAAGTGACATTAATTCCATTCACAATGCTGTGCAGCCATCACCATTGATTTCCAAGAGTTTTACATCATCACAAATGGAAAGTGGAACCATTAAGCAAAAACTTTCCATATCCCTCTTCCTGTGTCTATGAATATTTTTATTCCTGGTATTTTATGCAGGTGAAATCATACAATATTTATCTTTTGTTCTTATTTTATTTTGTGCTTATTTCAGTTAACATCATATTTTCAAATTTCATCTGTATTCTAATGTATTTCAGAAATTAATTTCTTTCCATGGATGAATAATCTGACAGAAAGTTGACAAAACTATTGATATTTTTGTTAGTAGAGTGATTACAAAATATTTGAAGTTGAATAACTATAATTTTAAGCAAGCATTGTACTCTCCAGTTTTCACTGCGCTCATAATATTCTATTGTCTTAAAATCAGCAGCCTACTTCCACACAGTGTTTTCTGTTTGGTTCTGAAGGCATTTGTGTTTGCAGGCATCGCCTTGCAATATGGGGTGATAGAGCTCTTGGAGATGGATTAAACTGAGTCCTCTTCTGAAAAAGCTAGAAACTTCTTTCTGTACTCAATTTTGCAATTACCATCTGCACAGCACCTTATATACCAGGTACTTAATAAAGATTTGTGGATTCAAATTTAAATTCAGTGTAGGAAATATTTATGATGTTGCAGGCACTGTATTAAGCAACAGGGATACAATGAAGATGAAAAGAAATGTGGTTCCTATTCCCTTGGAGACTACACTACAGGTAGACAATAATGATAAGAGCCAATAATCTTAAAAATAACAGTGCCTTCTATTTTTATAGTTTTTTGTTTCCAAGACTCTTCACTTCATGTATATATTAGCTCATTTAATGCCATGACGTTTGACACGTATTTCCTTCTAATGGCTATTTTTTAGTATATTCCATATGTAATAAGTTAGAAGAGAGTATTGGTTAACCATGATTTTAAGGTTTGATTTAAAGGGGTGGTAAATGATGAATTGGACTTCCCTGGTGGCTCAGTGGGAGAAAAAAATCCACCTTCCAATGCAGGAGACATGGGTTTGATCCCTGGATTGGAAAGATACCCTGGAGAAGGAAATAGCAACCCACTGCATTATTTCTTGCCTGGGAAATATCATGGACAGAGGAGCCTGACGGGCTACGGTCCATGTGGTCTCAAAAAAGTCTGACATAACTTAGCAACTAAATAGCAAAAAAAAAAAAAAAGAATTAATTCTTTCAGAAAAAGGTTTCTTTAAATCTAAAAAATGGTTTGTATAAAGGACATTGTTTCTCAGCCAACCATGTCAATTTTTGCCCAGCCTTAAGACTCCTTACCAATCTTCTAGTCATTTTATAAACTTAACTCTCTCGATAGCTCTACAGTTTAAGTTAGAAGAATGCCTGAAACAAAACTCAGAGCACATGACCCTGGTCTCTTCATGTCTACTGTTTGTCTGTAGATCAGCTGTGAAGGCTTTCAGAGAGTAAACAGTTTCACTGTTTCTTGGAGTGGGTTTCCTGAGTTCACCAGACCTGCTGTCACCTGGAAATATCCCGCTTGTTGGGTTGTCAACAAGAGGCCCCTGGAAAAGAGGATAATGCCACGCAGACAACAACTTTCTGTCTTGCTATGTAGCTGAAAGTGATGCTCTCTGTTTTCATTAGTCACAGGCCTCCCCACCCCGAGATCTGTGTGAAGAACATAAACGGAAAGAGTCACGATTTAGGATGAACGAGAGGAGATGGTGTCTTTCTGAATTTTGTATTAAGCACTTATTCCTGTGTCATTGCCAAGTAAGGATGAGAGGGGCCCACGGACATCAGTGGACCAGGATCACTAAAAATCTCCAAATGCAAACCACAATCACAGAAAGTGCTTTTTGTCAAACATTAGGAAGGGGCATGACTACATTTGAACAAGCTTACCTAAGAAAATTGTGTAGGAGGGAGAGAGGAACGGGAGGAAATTCCAGTTCAGTCTGGTTTATAGAAACTTCAACCACAAGCTCTTTTCAAAAGGATATCAGGATTCAAGCATGACATCATTTAAAGAAATGCTTATTGGTGTTCAGACTCTGACTGGCTGGAATCTGGGTCTCTTTATTTAACCCTTTCTCAGCTGAGACTTTGCCCATTTAACTTTAGGAATACATTTTTCATGTTTCCAACAGCAGTTAGCATTGGAGCAGAGAGCAATTGAAGGAGCTGCTTTGTATAAACCCCTCACCTCTTGTAAGTTTCTATG
>SJYC01123239.1:0-11399 GCA_006408675.1 Madoqua kirkii
AGCTGGAATCAAGATTGCTGGGAGAAATATCAATAACCTCAGATACGCAGATGACATCATATGGCAAAAAGTGAAGAAGAACTAAACAGTCTCCTGATGCAAATGAAAGAGGAGAGTGAAAAAGGTGGCTTGAAGCTCAACTTTCAGAAAACTAAGAGCATGGCATCGGGTCCCATCACTTCACGGCAAATAGATGGGGAAACAATGGAAACAGTTACAGACTTTATTTTTGGGGACTCCCAAATCACTGCAGATGGTGACTGCAGCCATGATATTAAAAGACGCTTACTATGACCAACCTAGACAGCATATTAAATGGCAGAGACATTACTTTGCCAACAAATGTTGGTCTACTCAAAACTATAATTTTTCCAGTAGTCATGTATGGATGTGAGAGTTGGACTAGAAAGAAAGCTGAGTGCCGAAGGATTGATGCTTTTGAACTGTGGTACTGGAGAGGACTGTCAAGAGTCTCTTAGAGTGAAAGACATTCAACCAGTCCATCCTAAAAGAAATCAGTCCTGCATGTTCATTGGAAGGACTGATGCTGAAGGTGAAATTCCAATACTTTGGCCACCTGATGTGAAGAACCAACTTATTGGAAAAGACCCTGATGCTGGAAGAGATTAAAGGAGGAAGGAGAAGGTGACGGCAGAGGATGAGATGGTTGGATGGCATCACCGACTCATGGATATGAGTTTGACTAAACTCCTGGAGTTGTTGATGGACTGGAAGGTCTGGTGTGCTACAGTCCATGGGGTCACAGAGTCAAACAGGACTGAGGAACTTAACGGAACTGATATTACATAGATATTTTCTACTGTGTCATTTGAATCCCTTTGCTATTTTTTTATGATTTTTTTTGAGTTAATTCCTTAATAGTTAAAATGCTGATTACAATTAACACTATAATTTATCACAATTGACTTTGCATAAATACAGACAATTTCAATATTATACAAACACTGTTCCTAGTTGCATTCTTTCTCTTCTCCTATGCCACATTTTTGTCATAAAAATGACATCTTTGTGCATTATTTGCTTATCAACAGAGTTATAATTATTGCTTAATGCAGTTGTCTTTTACTCTTAAAGGAGAAGAAAAGAATTACAAACAGAAAATAGAGTTATACTGTTTTTTATATTTATCTATGTATTTACCTTTACCAGCGTTTTCTGTTTTTGTTTTTTTTAAATGTGTATTTGATTTATTGTCTAGTATCCTTTTATTTCATCATGTCAGACTCCCTTAAATATTTCTTATAGAGCAGTTCAGCTAGTGACAAACTCTCTCAGTTTTTGTTTATCTGGGAATACTTTAATTTCCCCTCAGTTTTGAAAGATAGTTTTGCTGGATATAGAATTCTTGCTTGATAAGTCTCTTTCTTTTTCTTTCAGTACTTTGAATATGTTATTCCACTGCCTTCTGACCTCCATGGTTTCTGACAAAAACTGGATATTAATCTTCATGATTTCTTCCACATGATGAATCACCTCCTCTTGATGTTTTCAAGATCTTCTCTTTACATTTCAATAATTTTACTACAATGTTTCCAGGTATAGATTTCTGTGAGTTTATCCTATTTACAGTTCATTGAACTTCTTGGATGTGGAAATGAATGTTTTCTAAATCATATTTAGGGAGTTTCTGATCATCATTTCTTCAAATATTCTTTCTGTCATTTTTCACTCTGCTACTGAGACTCTTACAAATATGTTGGCACCCTTTTGATGTGCCACAAGTATCTGAGATTGTTCATTTTCCTTTATTCTTTTTCATTTTTTTCCTCTAGACTGGATATGCAAAATCCTTTGATTCTTTCTTCTGCCAGCTCAGATCTGATATTGAGACCCACAAAAGTGACTTTTTGTTTCTATTATTGCACCTTTTAATGCTAGAGTATCTGTTTGAGGTTTTTTTTTAAATGTCAACCTATTAATATTTTCTATTTAGTGAGACATTATTCTCTACTTCTCATTAATTCTTTAGGATGTAGTGCCCTAAAGATTTTGAATATATTTAAATATCTGATTTGTCTGATTAGTACATCAAAGATCTGGACTTTGTAATGGACAGTTTCTCCTGATTGATTTTTTTTTCCTATGCAAGGACCATACTTCTATGCTTCTTTGCATGTTTCACAAATTTTTCTTTGAAAAACAGATATTTAAAGTAATACAATATGACAACTCTGGAAATCAAACCCAAAATTTATTGTTTGTTTGTTTAGGGACCCTCTTGAACTAATTATGTAATATCAGTTTTCTTTGTCAAGTTTTGCCATTAACATCACTACAAAGTTAGCTTGGTTGTAAGCTAATAAATGGAAAGATATTTTCCTAAATGTTTGGAACCAGTACATGTTTGGAACCAGTACGTCTCTCAGCCTTTGCCTAAGGGCTTTGTATATTGAGGTACATCTTTGACTCACAGATTGGTAATTTACAACTCTGCATAAGCCTTCACTTTTTGCTTCCATAGAGCCTCGGGGTTAGCCAGAAATGGGAATATATAGGGTCTTGTCAGGTCTTACTTAGAGATGTGTACAGCTTTATACATGCACATGGATTTCTAAATTTTCAGAAATATGTTAAAGGTTTTTAAAGTCTCAATAAATATTACCCCAAGAGTTTTCTTTTAAGTTTTTTGGTTCGCTTCTTGTTTGCCCCAAATGTTATCTTTCTCAGCCATCTGTAAGGTTATACAACTGCTGGTGATTTTTTTTTTTTTAGCTGTCACGTGATATGTAGGATCTTAGTCCCCCAGCTAAGCACCCCCTGCATGGAATCCTAACCACTGGACCACCAGGGAAGTCCCGGTTGCCTGTTGTTTTTGATAAACATTTTCAGGGAAAAGGCTGTTCACACTTAGTTAGCTTTGAGTCAGATCAAATGCAGATAGTACTTCAAGTGAAATTTCCAGCTAACTGGCAGACTGGTCAAATAATGAGAGTTCTCTAGGAGCTCTCTAGTGACTGCTAGACCAGTGATTTTTATTGTCATTGTGGGGCTGTTGGTTTTCAAGATTACATCAGCATTGAGAAGAGGGGGATGGGAAGAGGGCAAACCATAAAGTTTGATTTTCTTATGGATATTCAGCTGTTTTTCTTGAGTAAACACACCTCATTTCAAACCTTTGGCTAATTTCCAGAGTTTTTAAAAATGCAAATTTGGCAATTTTGTCAGTGCTCTTTTTGCTTTATCAAGAGGCAGATTTTTGGAAGTTCTTACTCTGACATTCCCATTAACATCATCATCTCTAAATCATGTTTATTCTTTAACAAATTTTTTAAGTTTCCATACTTTCTCTTTTTCGTAAAGTGGACTAATAATACCTAACCAGACTTATTTTAGATTTATAGCAAGAACTAAATGGGATAATACATCTAGAACATAAAAAGTTCAAAATCAGGACAAGTTGAAATTGAATACACAATTTCAACTGTATGGTTGTGATTGTGTTATTTTTCTTTTGTTAAGACATATATTCCTGTATAGTTCTGTGGTACAGATGCTTGACTTTTCTCAACATTTGTACTTCCTTTTCCAGGGTATAGAGGTGGCCCTTGGAAACGATTTCCTCACCATGGACTGTATTTTCACTCACCGCCCCTTATATCTAAGAGGGATCATGCAATTGACTTTCGCCAATGGATCTTATGCAGTGTTGAAGCTGAGTTAAACGCATTAAGAAATAGTATTCCTCTCTTTCTCCTTCTCTCAGTTTAATGCAAAAGAGCAGGTGAATTTGAAGGCCATATGTTAAATATCTTTAGCAGAGCTAAAGATAAAATGAGTCTGGGACCCTGGATAATTACCTGAAAAATCACCCATTCAATTTCTTTTGTGAGTGAGAAATAAACTCTTTTGTTTGATCTATTGCCTCATTTTTGAGTTCTTTTGTTACAACAGATAGAAATACGTTAATACAAGAAGCAGTCCTATGAAAGCAATGTTACAGGATAAGGTTAATATCTGCATCCATATATTTTCCTCTATGTAGTAGCCACAGTTTGATAAATTTATTTCACCTAATCATATACATTTGAGGGTCTCAGACTGAGGATCTATATTATACAAGCAACCAACGTGGTGTACCTAGACATTATTCTCTGCACTGGTTTAATGAACTAGTGAAACTCCCTTTGGACAGAGGAGGGAATTAATAGCTGTCAGATTGGGGTGAATGACTTGTTCCCCAAGGAGAAGACCCTCCCAAGAATAAATGACTAGCCTTTAACTTCCTAGATAATATGTTAGACTGAGAAAGAATGGGTTCCTTTTATGTAGGTACGAGAAAGCTTCTCTAGGCCAAGGTCAGAATCTTAAAAGAGACTATGTCAAGGGTGGAAATACCTAGCTAGAAGATTAATGTCAATTTTAACACCTGGAGAGTCATTCTGGAAGTCAGGAATAGCAGAGAAATTTGAGAAAATGCCATAGGTGGTAGTGGAGGATGCTTGTAGTGATTTGGGACACATATGAGACTCCCCAGCGACTCCTTGAATCAAAATGGGCTAGGGAATCTGGAAATTTTGCCAGTGAGGGCTATGTAAAGCACAGTTCTTTTGTTGCTTTATCGTGACCATTAGGGTTTTGAAACCTGAGGAAATGAGGCGCACACACACACACACACACACACACGCACACATATATACTATGATGAGCTGGGTTATGCAGCTTATAATGGAGACAGAAAAAGATGCTGTGATTTGTGTCTGTCTTTTGCTCATTCTTTTTTATTGTCTGAAGTCTCTCTCTCTTTTTTTTTTCTAATTGTGTGACCACTGGGACTAGAGATCGGATGGACGGAGTTCTGAGAAATCCAGTGGAATGTTGTAATAAGAAACTGTTTCCTATTGATCTTCTCCCCTCCCAGTAAGCTCTGTATTTGGATTGCTTTGGGCATGGGGGGGAATGGGGCAAGGGCAAACATCCAGTAACTTACATTTTCAGGAGCTTTGTCGTTTCTACTCAGAAACTCAGTGAACTGATAATGATGGCAAGCAGAGGTTAAATCTCCATCTCATCATCAAACCAGAGAGAATAAAGGATTTGTATTCAGTCACACAATGTGGAATGAGGGCAGCTCTTAAAATGATTGCTCAGGGTGCTTTTTCACACAGCCTCTGTTTAACTGTATGTGACAAAATCTGCTCAAAAAGAAACTTTTGACTAGATATATAATAAATGAGAAATGCCCTTGGGAAAAGGAAACACCTGTTTTCCCCCCACTCAGTTCAGTGCCTACCCATTAATTACTCAGGAACATTTAGCTGGCAGACAGGAAGGGTATAGCCCCCTCCCCGCATCCCCCAGCCCCTGCCCCAACACAAGTCCCTTTGGCATTTTAAAAATTAAGAGTTAGTTTTTCTTCTCCTTTGGCAAGCTGGTTTGCTTTTTATTGTCTCTATGGGACCATAGGAATACCCTGTCCCTGAACATACACAAACACAAGTTTGAAAAGCCTGAACCAAGAGAATGCCTTTGCTTTTGACCATACATGGGTCTTGGCACCGCCGTGTGGGGAATTTGCCCAGGCTATCCCACAGCCTCTACCCTGTGCCCGTGGCGAGCAGGCAGCTGTGCTTTCTTTAGTCTGGATGCTTCTGCAGAGTGACCGCTCAGAAAACTCAGGCTTTCCCTTCACAATAGAAGGGCCCTGCCCCAGAATTTTAGCTGGAGCCAAAATCTCAAAGGAAGATGCTTCCTGAACATCCCTTCCCTTCAAATTTGTTTGTTCTATTCCTCACCAGAGCTTTGCAAGAAACTCTTTCTTTGCCACTCCCACAAATGTTTAAAAAATATTTCTTTTTCACTTAATTTACTTTCCAATTTCTTACTCATACTTGGCTTCTGTCTTGACTTCTGTGCCAATTGAAGGTAATATTATTTAATAGTCATATATACACCTTCCACATGAGGGCTACATCCTTGTTACATTACAAGTCCTCAGCTCCCCATTTTATTCCTCGAAATCAAGAGGAAACACCCCAATAGACCAGGGCAAGATAATGAGCTTGGCTACTGTTGCTGCAGAAAACATTTCTTATTGGCTCTGGGCACAGCGCCTCAGCTTTCGGGCTGGGTCTCCGCTTAAATGGAGGGGCAGGCAGGACCCTGGCCTGCAGCAGCCAGACCCCGGCTCTCTCACCACAAGCCCTTAATTGTTTATTAATGAAGCTTTTGCCAAACAAATCTACACATTGTCTAAACCCTCCGCCTCCAGAGTACATTCCAGCCCGCCCACGAAAGTGCACTGTGGGGCTGCTCTCTGAAAAGTCTTATTCCGTCCTTGGCAGAGTTGATTAGAATTGAAACTTTTTTTTTTTTTTTACTTTTATTGGCAGCACCAGCTAAACATGAGATTGCTTCTGATCCCCTATTAATGGCAGTACAGGTGTCACCACTCAGCTTGCATCGCTGCGCCCCTACCTCCTGAGAACGGTGTCCCTTTCTGCTCCACCGCTGGTATCCAGGCCTCAGAGATAGGAAAACCTGGGCAGAAGCGCCTCTCAAACACCCAGTGGACGGAGCATTCCAGCAGGAATAAGCTAACAGTCTCTGCTTGGTATTTGAACATCATTTAATGAGTGCCCAGAATTCATCTGTAAATGTACATTGTTAATTTAGGGCCTGCTATTCATTAATTAGGGTTTTAGTGGCAAGTGCCATTGAGCTATCTGCAATGTTTAAGGTTACGTCAAGCCCTAGTAAACGGCTTGCTGATAACAAGCCACATCCATCTTCATTACTCGGCCACTCCTGTCTGCCTTCGCTCAGCATCTTCGAAGGGCCGTGCATCTTGGAACTGAAGAATTAAACTTTTATCCAAACCAGATTCTGCTCTTTCACCTCTTCTGATTCCTTGAGCACTTCCCATTTATTTTGCCTAAATGACATCTGATTACCTAACATGGAGTGGAGCAAGGTCTTAACCTAAAACAGCCTGCAGACCTCAGTTCTCAGCTGGAGAATTCCAGTGGGTTAACGCTAAGGAAATCCTTACATTTCCATTTCATCTGATACTGGGCTCAGTATAAAAGAAATAGTTTCTGATTTTTCTTCTCATAAGGTTGCAGTTCCAATAGAATTTTTTTTTAAGCCAGAGAAATACAGGAAATTAATTTTAAACCTGGAGAATAAATGTCCCTATTGGTTCGAGTTTACTTTTGCAGTGTTTCTCTCTCTGAAAACATGTATCATTTGAGGCAATCATGGTGCCAAATGAAATAATTCCAACCATCTAAAGAGCCCTACATGCCGAGCCTCAGCTGTACAAACGTAGTCATGTTGGAGGTACATGCTCAGTCACCAGAGGGGCTCGGAAACCTACACTGCTTTCCTGTTTTTAGGCCCACAGTTGAAGCAGGCAGCTAAAGCAGACATTTAGGGAGATACTGTTCTTAAAGAAATTATATGAGTACAAGTGTGTTTATCCTTCAAACACTAGGTTAGAGGACTTGCATAAAAACTAACTTCCATTGACAGATGGTCTCCATAAGTCGTTGATTCTGAGAAGGGAGAGAGCTACCTGGCATGGCTGTTTAACACATTAGGGAGCTTGCAGGGAGAACCTACTGCTCCCCTGAACCATGGTTCAATTTTAAGCATCACTGGCTGGGATGGGTTATTTTAACTGTGTTGAGAAGTGAGCTTGGGAGCCCGATGCTCACTGTGTGCGAGGGAGAGGGAAGGAGGAGAAAGAGAATGATAGCCCAAGGGAGGGTGTCTGAAAACCTTTGCACCACTGAGCTGGCACACTTATCACCGGGTGACAGTCTATACCGTGGGCCTGCAGTGCATTGCTGTTTGAGGTGCATGCTGCCAACTGGCTTAGAAAATGCAGATCCCCTTCTCAGATAGCAAGGGAGAGAAACAGAACAGCGGACTGACATTCCCAGCAGTAGGTGCTCCTCAGCTCTGGATGCAGGAGCGTGGGCCCCAGCCGGGTCTGCCGGGTCTGCCGGGTAGTCGGTAGCTCTTCCCAGGGAAGGCGACCCTCTCTCCCAGCTCTCACCATGAGCCCACTCGGGGCAGCCTTCCACTGGAGGGTCCTTATCCCTCTCATAGGCTGGCAGGAATGCCATCCTGTTTTTTTTTTCTTTTAGTCTGATAATTAAATTCCACATTACAAAGATGAAAAAAGAGTTGTGCTTGTGGATCATCTTCTTGTCCTGGAACTTTACAAACAGAAAATAGAAAATGCCCTGGAGACTATGGTAAGGGGGAAAACACACACACACACACACACACACACACACACACACACACACACACAAACAAGCAAACAAAAGGCTTGGTTTATAACATGTAGTCATGAAGTTATCTACATTATATGCTATTGAAAGAGACAATCTAAAGCTGAAGATTTCTTAAATTTACCATAATGATGCTCTGGACACTTAAGGTAAGAGCCCTTTGAAACTGACGTGCTTGCAGGATAAAGCACACTCTTCCTTCGGAGGAGAGAAAGCCAGTATATTGTGGTGGCAGAAGGAACAATGGAGCCAATGAAACAGAGGTCAGAGCTGAAGGTTTCTGCTAGAAGCAAGCTATATACAGGTATTTTAATTTCATTTTATTCAGAAACTCTGCTCTAGGACCCAGAGCCCTGCAAGTCGTCTGCTGGTAAGAAAAGCACTCAATTGTTCAATTTTTATTATTCAATATTGTATTAAAATTTTTTTAGGTTCTTCGGGTCAAGGCGACTTTTAAAAGGTTAAAAGCTATTCAAAAGGGTTACCATATCCATAAAAGCAAATGAAATTAAGCCTAAAGACTGATGGAAGGAAAACAATAATTCAGATAAACTGCCACTGGCTCAAAATGTTTTGACTTTTACCAGAGAAAGGGAATTCAGAGATTCTTGGATTGGTGGTTGTATCAAAGAAAGATTCATTCAATCGGAAGCAATTATTTTTGTGCTTTTTAATATTTGGTGTGTTTTAGACGGGTCCCACCTCTCTTCAGTTACATTCTTTATCCTGGGAAATGTAATTGTGTGGCTCCAACTTCCATCTGTCAACTATTGACCTTGCTGGTTAGGCATCTGTAACATCAGACACTGTTGTCATGGAAAGAATTATGATGTTTCAATCGAATGTATTGCAAAGTTAACAAATCCATAACATGATCTGGATCACATGGATGAATTTGGAAAATGTGTTTCAGAGACCTCTGGGACAAGTGAACAAGATCTCCCTATTAATGTTGATCTCCACTCCTTGCCATTAATTGTGAAAGCCATCATATTACAACAGTATAGCTCAATTTCTACCTTGAACCTGAGTACTCCAAATCCAAAGGTGGGATTCAGCAACTGAGACAAAAACCATTCTATGCTTCCCCGATGAAGTTATGCGTCCATATCACTGACTGACTTGGTGGTAAATTTGAAATGTTTGCCATTATTGAGTTGCCTTAGCTTTTGTTCAAAGTACTTAAAGATAAGGTTTAGTCTGGTTTTTGTTGCTGGTCTCAGAAAACTAAACCTACCAGAAGGTAGATGAGTCAAAGAAGTAAATCCGTGAAAGAGGTAATTAGAACAATCAGGGTCAGCTGATATTTACTCGAAAGTCAAAGTATACAGAAAGGCAAATTTCCTGACATTAAATGAGAAGTGAGCTGATACAAAAGTTTAATTTCATCTGCTATGGAAACTGGATCTGGTCTGACAAAATTAAAATGAATAGAAATAATATTCTGGACATAAATTTTATTTTCACTGTCCTGTGTCTGAACAAATAAGCGTTCCAAGTAAGTACACGGAACTAAAATTTCCATTTCATGGGAAATAGTCCTTAACAAAGAGTTTTTGTGCTATGTATCTTTCACTTTTATAAACTCTAAAAGGAGAATGGCTGTTGTGAATGTTAAAATAATTGGTTTCTTGGATTACAAAATGGCACAGCAAAGATGATGCATCTGAGAACTAAAAGAGAGCCTGATTCCTGTTGGCCTTACCTGAAGAAAAATCTATTGTATGTAAAACAAAAATTTACAGATAAACAAATTAGGGGGTGATTGTTCATATTGTAAAAGAGTCTTTAAAGGATTCCCCTAGGATTCTTTTAAAGGCTGAGCTCCACTAGTTCATGTAAGTGTTTGTGTGCAGATCATTAACTATTTGACAGGCAGGCCGGAAATGCAGGTGGAGAGAGCAGAGGGGAAGGGAGAGAATGTTCAAGAGACAGAGGAATCGGTGACACTCAGAGCTTAGCAAGTCTCAAGATAACGTTGATGAAACAATAATGAAAGTCAAAGTGAAAATATGACATGTATTTACAAGATATGCTTTATAAACTAGACCCCTTGGAAGCAGACTGCTTGGTTTCAAATGCCATCTCCACCATGCATTTAGCTGTGTGCCACTGGAGAAGTTCCACAACATCTTTGAATACCAGCTTTCTAGGACTATATGAATATTGCATGTGTTAATATATATAAAGCACTCAGTGTCCTGGCACATAATAAGTTCTGTATATGTATTTCTAAAATGATTCTGCAACAAAACTGTTATAAAATATCAGAGAGTTCCCAAAGCAGGGACTATTGTGTGTATAATTACAAAGCAGGGATATACATTGTGTGTATAATCACAATGCTGGAAATTATTTAACAAGAGCAAAGTACTCTGCACTCTCCTAAAAGAAAAAAATAAGCATTGAGAAAAGAATACTTTTCTTTTTGGGTTTCTCAAAGGAAGTCAGTATAAAATTTAACCTTCTTTGAAATTATTGTCCCATCTGTAGTTTTCTAGAGGTTTGGAAAAGTTCCTAAAAACGGTGAAGCACATAGAGGCAATCAGCAACCTAATGTCTACTGATTTTTCTATTAAAGGAATTTGATTTGCCCATTATTACATTTGTTGTTTTAAAAACAATAGTACATAGTTGAAACATAACTTCTTATTTGTGGGAAAGACAGCTTCTTGCTTAGTTGCCTTGGCTTGGTTTGCACAAAAATGAACTCTCCCCATATATTCTATCCAGTGCATCTGTACGTATAGAGGTTTGGGCTTGAAATGGACATTGATACTTTCTAAAGGAATAACCAGTAACAGTGTCCCAATCTATTCTTCTGGTCTGATCAAATGGTTAAATTTATCAAGTTGCCAGACCAGAAGCACCAAAAATGGGAATGACTGGGTGTGCATGTGGGTGTAGATAGTATGGCGGTGGGACTCGGGGTCAGGTGAATGTGGAAAGGTGCAGATTCATTGTACACGAGGTGATCAGTTCTGGGGCCTCTGCAGTTACAATTGGCCTTACCATCTCAATTTCAACATAGCATATGAGAAAGCTCAAACTTGCTTTAAGGGCCAAGAATGAAATTTTTATGAATTATAAAATGGCCTCCTGATTATTTAATGTATTCCCCCTTTGTCCCCCCCCCCC
>SJYC01123240.1:0-29596 GCA_006408675.1 Madoqua kirkii
AATCCCTCTTTCTCTCAGGACAGGCTTCCCTGTCTGGCCAGGCCTCTGCTCTTATCAAAAGAACCTCTCCTCTCTCACACTCTATCCCATGTCTCAGCTGGATGCAGGATGAATAAAAATATGCTTTCTGGTCCTCTCACTTGGTTTATGTGAGTGAATGCTGATGGAAATGGGTAAGTAAATAGTTCTTAAGTGCAGTAGATCAAATTACTTCCTTCACAACTTGAAGTTCCTGACATCTCTGGAAATACTAGGCTTTTTTCGAATGTGAAAGTGGGTTGATCTTCATCTAGCTTCACCTGATTGCCAAATTGCCAGCTTTCAATATATCTTTTTCGTTTTTTGAAAAAAAAAATTTAAGTGATTTGATTCACCTTTAGGGGAAATTTCCTTAGCTCAGAAAATTCAAAATGATGAACATTTGTAAATGCTTTTATTTTTGACTTGACTTACATAGAGTAAGGGACAGAACTGTGCTTAATGGGAAGTAGTTCAGTTATCTTTAAACAATTGTCTCTTAATGGTTTTTTCCTGTGTGTCCAATAGTCTTTATATGTTAGTATCAAGAAATCAAATTTGTTAAACTTTGTTGGTTATACATCTTCATCCAAAGCAACCTGGTCTCCCAGGCTTAAATTCCCCTGTTATATTTTCTTATTATACACTTATCCTTCACAGCATGTAATACAAGAATACTGAGCAATTTATTTGTGTAATTATTTGTTTAATGTCTGTCTTTACTGATAGAGAGTGAACTCCAGTATGATAGGGTCCAGACCTGTCTGACTCAGTGTTGCAGATCAGTGTTTACTGATGCTTGAGGAGATGCTCAAGAATTTACTAAATCAACAGATAGTAATAGTTACTAGTAAATTTTCTGTGCTTACTCTACTTAGTTGCAGTAAGATATCTTTTACATGTTGCTTAAACCACTTTATATGTAATGGTTAAAATATTAAAACTTGTGTACATGGGGAATGGACGAAAAATAAAATTTATCCTCACTGTCCTCTACTGGACTCTAAAGGTTTCTAAAAAAAATAATTTTGTTTCTCTTTTAGCTATTCAGATCTTTACCATCATATTTCTAAACAACACAATCTATTCTTGGTTTTGTTAAGACTTCAGAGAGTATTGATTGATTTCCAGATGAAAGATGAGAAATTTTGTGCCCTCATATTTTTCTTTTTCCTTTCTCACTACTGATGCTTGAGGAGATGCTCAAGAATTTACTAAATCAACAGATAGTAATAGTTACTAGTAAATTTTCTGTGCTTACTCTACTTAGTTGCAGTAAGATATCTTTTACATGTTGCTTAAACCACTTTATATGTAATGGTTAAAATATTAAAACTTGTGTACATGGGGAATGGACGAAAAATAAAATTTATCCTCACTGTCCTCTACTGGACTCTAAAGGTTTCTAAAAAAAATAATTTTGTTTCTCTTTTAGCTATTCAGATATTTACCATCATATTTCTAAACAACACAATCTATTCTTGGTTTTGTTAAGACTTCAGAGAGTATTGATTGATTTCCAGATGAAAGATGAGAAATTTTGTGCCCTCATATTTTTCTTTTTCCTTTCTCACTATTTTCCCCTAAGTTCAGGGTTTGTTTTTTTGTTATTGTTTTGTTGTTTTGATTTAGCTCTTCTGTTGGTTACCTTTATTTCTTAATATACTTTTTCCAGTCACCAGCTCTAAACCACTCTATCTTCCTCATATTAGATGAGATGAAGAAATCAGTGCACCTACACTTTCAGCATTTCTTCCTCCTTGCTAAATCATTAAATTTTACATTTTTAGAGGTTAATACAATTTACAGACAAAAATTATTATTATAATAAACTAACCTACACTCATATTACTAGAATACATCCTCATAATATCTTCTTTAGAAAAGATAGATGAGAGGTAACATTTCTGAGTTATTTCATGTTTACAAATGCCTGTATTTCTCACTTAAACTTTATAACTGTCATTGATATGGAATTCTAAATTTAAAGATTCTTTTAGTCTTTAATACTTTATGTTGTTGATAAGATGTTGATGCAATCTGGTGATTATTTCTTTTTGAGTAATCACTTTTTTCCCCTTTGAAAGTTTTTAGGACTTTTCTTTTCATGCTCAGTGCTTTCTATGTATACAAATACATATATATAGTGCACTTTTTCCACTTGGCTTGTGTTTGGATGTGCCAACTGTGAGGCCAATATTGTTTCCAGGAAATTTTCTTTATGTATTTTCTTTGTTATTTCAGCTCCTTTATTGTTTATATTATCTTCTTCTAAATCATCTTTTACATACATTTTGGTCTTTCTAAAATTTATGTTCTATACAGTACTTTTCACATTTTAATGCATAAAAATCACCTGGGGACTTATTATAATGAAGATTCTGATTCAGTAGGTCTGGATGAAGCCTTTGATTTGGCATTTCTAATGAGACAGATGATATCAATCCAGCTGCTGAAAGGACCACATTTTGAATAGAGAAACATTATATTTCTTGAAATGACATCTCATATTTTCTCTCTTTTTTTCCATTTTGGAAAATTATATCAATTCTACCTTCAAAATTAAATTGAATATTTACTTCTGTCTGCCATTGTTAAATCCATAGTTTATTTTTAGATGATTTATATTTTTATTTCCAAGAACCCATATCAGCCTTTCTAATATAACAAAAATAGCATATTCTTAAGATTTTGAGGCTACTGATTAGAAATTTTTTATTCTCTTCTATTTATTCCATTATTACTCTCTGTTCTGTGGTCAGTTTTTAAAATTCAACTGGTTTTCTTTTGTTTCTACTTAGTCTATGTTAAATTTATGGTAATCCTTGGTTAATCAGTAATATTTGGCATAAAGGACTATATTTTCTTAATTTGCTTAGCTGTCATAAATATAATTTTAAGTCATATACACTGTTTTGCCCAAAAGGCCGCTTTCCTGAATGGAAGGGCTGCCTTCAGGTTCTGTGTCAAAGGGTGAATCCTATAGACAAATGGCTTTTTTCTTTCAAGTACGTTAACAGGTTTAGGACACCAAACTGTCAAAGAAGCCACCTATTTCATATACAAGATCCAGTCCAGGTGCTCTGAGGATGGTCTTCCACTTACAAACCATTATTGTTGTCCCTTAGCGATTTCTTCAATCTGTACCTGCTTGAGGCCTCTCCAGAGATATTTTAAGGAAAATGATCCCTACCTCTACTACATCTCTTAGTGTGCATTTTGGGTTGTGATTTATTCTGCTAAAGTTTATCTAACAATGAATCCAATCTGCTTTCTATCTTCATCAAACTTTCTGGTCTGCTAATGTCATCCCCCTTTCTCCTCCCTTTTTCTGGTCTGTTTCAAGTGCTGCTAACGATTTATTTATTTTTCTGTGTGTATTGTCATTTCAATAGGAATTTGGAATGGAGAGAAGGCAGCGTGGAGCCTGTCCATCATCTTGACCCAAGAAACTATGTAGCTGTCTCAGAATTACTCTAAATGCTTATTTGAACCTGGCTGAAACACTTGGCTGTTCACAAACAGACAGGCCTAACTGTAAATAGGTAAATTCCCATACAAGTTCCTTAGACCTTGCTAATTATTCTTCATGGATCAAGTAGGATTTAATAGTGTTAAGGGCTTTGGATGATTCTAAATTGTTCCCTGAGCCTCCTGGCAGTTTCATGTGTATACAGAAGACAGTGATCATAAAGCAAAGTAGCTATAGAGATGTGCCTGAAGTAAGAAGGCTAAGATAAAAATGAAGGTTAAAGCAGAATTTGAACTGGTCTACAGTTTACTTTGAGGTGTTTGCATATTTTTATGTTAGTTGAGCTTGACCAATTCTGCCTTGGATTTGCCAAGAAAATAATTGATGTAATCAAGAGCCAAGAATGATAACATGTGAAGATCTGTGGAAGATTGGCAAAACCCCAGATTACTGGGAAAAAGCCAATGGAGTACCTATTTTTAAAAGGCCATAAAAATTGTTGGAGATTTAATGACCTTTTACAGAGTAAAAAAGCAGTGCATACCAATTACCTTGACCCAAATAAGTTTTAGACAGTCTTAAATGGTAATGGCAGTAATGAACAGAAGTGTATCCATTTCTCACACCAACATAAAATTAAGTATCCAAAACTAGATAAATTTTTTAAATGTAAAAATGCTGGATTTTTATTTATTACCATCATTTTGTTAATGTTTAAATCCATATCATGTCAAACATCTAGATAATTCAAAACATCTGGATTTTGGTCACAATTCTTCATTTTTGCCCAGGTATACATTGATTTTTTTTAGATGTTCCTAGCTATACAAATATAGGATGCTGGATTGAAATTATTTACAGAGTCATAATTCGGATGCCAAATCTTTCCTTAACATGTATGTAAGATATATTGACATTTTGCACATATGACTGAAACTGATGGTGGCTGCTTTACTCTAGAATTTAAGATTACATTCAAAATGATTTTGATAAACTAGGTCTTCATCCTAAAATCAAACCAAATAAAATGAAATATGTGCTGATATAGGGTGTCTTAATTAAGAAGGCAAACAAAATCCCCCCTTTGGGATGAAGACCTAGTTTATTGGAATCGTTTTGAATGTAATTTTAAATTCTAGAATGGTAGCTCAGCTGGTAAAGAATGTACCATGTACCTGTAAAAGTGGAAGACCTGTGTTTGATCCTTTGGCTGGGAAGATCTCCAGGAGGAGGGCATGGCAACCCCTCCAATATTCTTGCCTGAAGAATCCCCATGAACAGAGGAGCCTGGCAAGCTATAGTCCATGGGGCTGCAAAGAATTGGACATGACTGAGTGACTAAGGACACACACGTGTTTAGGTAATAACTGAGTGGCAGAAAAAAATCAGAGGTCCCTCAGAGTTCTCAGGTAGCATTATCCACTGATTCTGTAATTTGATGAGATCGTTCTCACCTCTGATCTTTGTCTATAATGCTTCCTCTGCTGGGATCTACATTTCTTTCTTTCCCTTAGAAATTCTCTACTCATCCTTCCAATCTGAACCCTGTGGAGTATTTCTTGCCTTGCATTTTGAGTTAGTTCTCTGCTCTTTTGTACATTCAGATACAGCCAACATCCTGCCTACCAGGCACTGCATCATGAAATAATAGCTGTATTAGAATACCTCAGTGAGGAGTCTGGTAGGCTTCAGTCCATAGGGTCGCTAAGAGTCGGGCACGATTGAGTGACTTCACTTTCACTTTTCACTTTCATGCATTTGGGAAGGAAATGGCAATCCACTCCAGTTTTCTTGCCTGGAGAATCCCCGGGATGGTGGAGCCTGGTGGGCTGCCGTCTATGGGGTTGCACAGAGTCGGACACGACTGGAGCGACTTAGCAGCAGCAGCAGCAGCATTATGATTATCGGCACTTAACCAATTGAAGAATCCGAGGCCAATCCATTCTTTTATAAGGTATTTACTTATGTTTCTTCCATATAAAGGTGTTTTATCAGTCATTAAGGGGGAAATAAAGTATGCAGACACAGTCTTTGACTCCAAGTTTCTGACTTCAACATGAGACAATGTGTAAAAGATGGGTATTCATCGTATATGTCAGTGCTATAGGAGTCAGAAGATAATGTGCCAAGTGATCAGGAAATATCTGGAAAGGGTTGCTGTATGAACCAGGCCTTAGATAGGTCTGTTAGGTGGTAGAGGTGCTCAGTGTTTGTTTAATATTGAGTGGCATTTTCAAGGTTAAAATTTAGAAGGAAAAACTCTTCACTCATTTACTTATTCATTCACCCAATACATACTTGACTGCAAACTAAGTACCAGTCTCTTCTAGGCACTGGGACATTGGCTATTTTTCTAGGTGTGGACCCTTCTTCAAATACATTCCCATTGTGCTATATTCTTAAATAAGAATTGAATTCTAGGATTGGCAAGGCTCTTTAAAGGTCATGATATCCACCTAGTCTTTTGTTCTAAGGTAAAAGCAGCTACTAAGGAATTAATGGGCTTCCCTGGTGGCTCAGACGGTAAAGAATCTGCTTGTAGTGTAGGAGACGCCAGCTCAGTCCATGGGTCAGGAAGGTCCCCTGGAGAAGGGGATAGCAACTCATTCCAGTGTTCTTGCCTGGAGAATTCCATGGACAGAGGAACCTAGTGGGGTGACAAGAGTCAGACATGACCTAGGGACTAAAGTCCACCACCACCACCATTACCACCACGAAACAGGCCTATCTGAGTCTAGGCTCGTATACCAACTCTTTCTAGGCATTTCCTGATCACTTGGCACATTATCTGCTGACTCTTATAGCACTAATACTAGCATTAGTACTCCTATAGTACTAATACGCATACCACTTTGTATTGTCATGATGAATACACATCTCTCATACCCTGTCTTATGCTAAGGAGCCTGGTGGGCTACATTCCATAGGGTCACTAAGAGCTGGACATGACTGATGACCTAATATTACCAAAATTAATAGAAACACTGAATTTTAAGCATGTTTTCTTCACCCATTTTCAAAAAATTTATCAAAATAGCAGTCGGAAAACCACAAATATGTCCCAGTGCTCTCTTTCGCATGTTGTCAGCTCCAAGGCTAACCACCGTAAGTGAAGAGTTAAGGCTGCAATGAAAGATCAGCTTCATTGAAATAAGCTGCAATTAGCTTAGGCCAAACTTTCTTATTGATTTTAAATCCTAGCTTGGCAGGATCTGGGTAAATAAGTTTAAAATATTATCTGTCACATTAAGAGAATTTGAGAAATATTAACAGGTACCCATTACATAGCCAGAGATGATCTTAAGATAGTCATGAGAATATCAGCTATCAGCTGTAGTCATTCCTTGACTGGATATGACAATGACTGGCTGAATATGAGAAGGTCCTACTGTAACAGGATGACTCAGAATCCACAGACATTTTAAGAAACTGTTAGTGGCTCAGGAAGAATTAGGATATAGCGTCCCCATTCATTCTGAGATTGTCCTTGAAGAGAGCATACAAGGTTTGGCAAGAATCAAAATTTACGTGACTTAACCATTCTCTGCTAATACAACCACAGACCCTGATATTGAGCTGAGAATGAACACTCTAAAGTAACTTCTTTTTACCATTAACATTTGCAAAAGAAAAAGACTCCTAAAAGCCTCAAAACAAACCTTGTCTAACTACACTTATTTTTGTAGAAAAAAATGTTTTATTTCTAGACTAAAAATCTGCCAACTTCCAGATTAACCTAGTAAGCAACAAAATGCTTGACAAAAAATCAGTAACGTAGAAAAATGCAACAGTTAATTATGGGAGAGTCAAGTACAAAGGGAGAGGTAGGTATTTGATACCTAGGTTGAAAGGTGTCTTGCCTTATAGAATAATTGTATTCGTTATGCAGGGAATGATTATTGAGGAAAAACATCAAAAGATAGTGTTCAATTGCCTTCATTTCTCTTTTACTTGGTCATAGAGCTACTCAGTGAATCTTCAAGTTACCCTGTTCATCCTATGGCCATTTGCTCCCTCCTTTCACCAAAAGAGCTGGTTCTGAGGGCCACCCTGGCCCAGGGCTCCCCTTCACACCTGCACACCTAAGAGGTTATTCCTTTTCCCCACTCCAGCATCCAGAACAAAAGCTCATTGCTTATACCGCAATTTTGATAACCTAACTGGCAGAACAGTTATTCAAATTTCAAGCTTCTGAATGCAGCAAGATCAACCTAGCCTATCCACATAAATAATTTTGACATGATAAGTATGCGAGAGCGATGATAACCGATAAGTGAAGCAATTACCTTGCTTTTTTGGATTATATTAAATGAAGATTCTGATAGAGTAATGAAAAGAGACAAAGCAGACAAAAAGTCGGCTGCAGAGCTTTTGGGCACTGTGTTATCTCTATTAGACCATATTGAAATAGAGAAGCTATCACCAATCATGCGTTTCTATGTAACTTCTGGCTTCTAACAGTGAACAATGAATAAATTGTCACAAGACAGTAACTGATAAATTGGGATTGGCAGTGCTTTTTGAAAAGCATAAATAAACTTCCTTTTAGTCACCTTCTTCTTTCTCAAAGCCATTTTTAGGGGACTCTTGGGGGGATCCATTGTAACTCATGTTCCCTTTTATTTCCAACCTCTACCCCACCCCCTTTCCTGCCCTTGTTCTTTGTTTAATAATCAATTTTAAGGAATCAAAACTGTGTTCTGGCATTATCACCAAATTTCACCAATTGGTTCTTGATTTGGTTTGGGGCATGACTATCTGAAATTCACAACTTCAAGTTAATTTAGAAAGCGTATTTTTGGTAAAGTAAGTTTTACAAATAAGGGTTAAGTGTAAAATATGGGCAATCCATTCCATGAGCTTTGGATTCTAGCAGAATGAAAGTTCTTTAACAACCCACAACTGCTTTAATGATGGCCCAGTCCTGCGTTCATTGATTGTTCAAAAACAATATCGCCTTTGTTTTAAACCTCTTAAATGAGAGAGGCCCTTAGGTGTGAGTGGATGAACTTTTCGAATGTGAATCATTCCAACTCAGTATCCTGGCAAAGTCTATTCACCCAGGAGTCTGTGGATTTAATGATGACTTGTTTATTTATTTTTATTTTCTTTTTCAGACAGTCTGTGGTATGAGAAGGTTTGGTTTAGGAATAAATAGGATTTAGTTCTTTTCACAATTATAGCCTGGACCACCTAAGCTCATTACATTAACACACCACCCACCATAATGCAGAGGTGGGAGCTTGAGGGACTAAAGTCCCAGTGCCACCACTACTCATGATGTGACATTGGTCATGTCCATTTTACTCTGAGTATCTCTTCTGTGAAATGAAAGTCATATGGTTTAAGAGAGTGCATGTTAGTGAAAGTGCTTTGTAAACAATTAGGCACAGGCAAAATGATAGTATTGATCTAGCTGGTGGAGGCCCTCAAGGTCCAGAGAAAGGACCAGGCCCAGTGCTGCCATTGGCTTTATCAAGATTGGAGCTTCAGACTGATCACTTTTAATGGCAGGTCGTCTGACTTAGTTCTCCGAAACAAAGAGTGTGGGAAAAAGCATCATTAGTCTTCTGTTCCTATAAGCAAAAGCATTTATTTCCTCTCATGTTAAAAATGCATAAGCAAACCATTCACGTGGCTGCTTTTGGGCCAAAATGAAAGGGCCAGTAAAGTTATTAAAAGCTAATCACATTGATTACATTATTACCATTATGGTGTTTAAAGTAACATTTGTTCTGTTGATCAAGTTCCAGTCTTACTACATCAGTAAAGAATTTGCTTTTAAAGACCAGAAAAACAGCAACATGGAAATGAAGCCCAGAGCCTGCACCAAAGAATGGATCTTTGGATTGTTTTTCCACGAATTCTTTATGACAAGCCTACACTGCTAGAGCTCTCATCTCCAGTCACATAAGCTAAGGACACGCTGGTTGAGAGCTTCCAAGGCTATGGGGGAGAGATGGAGGAGGAGGAGGAGAAGGAGAAGGATAAAGGAGATCTTGATATTGCTAACCCACAGCAAGGTCTGGTTTAACATGACTTTGGCAGTTGTTTTACTTTAAGGACACATTTAGCAAGCTGACTTCACATTACTGTTCATTACTCATTGTATTCTTCTTATATGTATAATTTATTCCCTAATAAAAAAGACAGGTTGTTCCTGTTAATTGAAATAAAGGCAGGACTTCCCTGGTGGTCCAGTGGTTAAGACTTTGCCTTCCAGTGCAGGCAGTGAAGGTTTAAGCTCTGGTTAGGGAGCCAAAATCCTACATGCCTTGCAGCAAAAAAAAAAAAAAAGGCAAAAAACCCACAAAACATAAAGCAGAAGCAATATTGTAACAAATTCAATAAAGACTTTAAAAAAAGAAATAAAAGCAAAGAAAATTTGTCAGTTTGTACATGGCCAATAGCAGGTTTATCCTTAGATTTTAGAAATCAGTAATTTAAAAATTGAAGTATAGTTGATTTAGCAATCTTGTTGTTCAGTCGCTAAGTCATTTCCCACTCTTTGCAAACCCATGGACTGCAGCACTCCAGCTTCCCTGTTCTTCACCATCTCCCAGAGTTTGCTCAAATTCATGTCCATTCAGTCAGTGAAGACATCCAACCATCTCATCCTCTGTTGCCACCTTCTCCTTCTCCCCTCATTCTTTCCCAGCATCAGGGCCTTGTCCAATGAGGTGGATCTTTGCATCAGGTGGGCAAAGCTGGAACTTCAGCTTCAGTATGTTATGATGCAGTTGATCATGATTGAACATAACCAGAGAGATGTGTTCATCAAAGTGGATCAGGTACATACTGTACAGCTCAGGGCCAGTTGTTATCATTAGTCAAGAACAGCATCTAAGTGTTCCAAACGTACCCCTACCCACACCATTGTGGCCACCTGATTACCACTCCCCCCACATCACCTCTAGAATTCCCTGCCACCCAACATTTAAAGGTTAATGATTGGCACACCTGAAATCTCCATATATCCATTCTGATTGGTCAGTACCTAAATCCTACTGATTGTTAAGTATTTGAATAGCATAGATGTCTATTTAGTATTACAAAGTCAAGTAGAAAGACTTGAGGGCTATATTTCAGCCCATAGAAATGTCTGTAGACCTTAAAAGAAGTCAAGATGAACCTAATAGGCAAACTTCAGTTCAGTACAGTCACTCAGTTGAATCACAGCATGCCAGGCCACCCTGTCCAATAGCAACTCCCAGACTTCACTCAAACTCATTTCCATCAAGCCACCTCATCCTCTATCGTCCCCTTCTCCTCCTGCCCCCAATCCCTCCCAGCATCAGAGTCTTTTCTAATGAGTCAACTCTTCGCATGAGGTGGCCAAAGTACTGGAGTTTCAGCCTCAGCATTAGTCCTTCCAGTGAACACCGAGGGCTGATCTCCTTCAGGATGGACTGGTTGGATCTCCTTGCACTCTAAGGGACTCTCAAGAGTCTTTTCCAACACCACAGTTCAAAAGCATCAATACTTTGGTGCTCAGCTTTCTTTACAGTCCAACTTGCACAATCATACATGAACACAGGAAAAACCATAGCCTTGTCAAGATGGACCTTTGTTGGCAAAATAATGTCTCTGCTTTAGAATATACTATCTAGGTTGGTCATAACTTTCCTCCAAGGAGTAAACATCTTTTAATTTCATGGCTGCAAATACCATCTGCAGTGATTTTGTAGTCCCCCAAAATAAATTCTGACACTGTTTACACTGTTTCCCCATCTATTTCCCATGAAGTGATGGGACCAGATGCCATAATCTTTGTTTTCTGAATGTTGAGCTTTAAGCAAACTTTTTCACTCTCCTCTCTCACTTTCATCAAGGGGCTCTTTAGTTCCTCTTCACTTTCTGCCATAAGGGTGGTGTCATCTGCATATCTGAGGTTATTGATATTTCTCTCAGCAATCTTGATTCTAGCTTGTACTTCTTCCAGCCCAGTATTTCTCATGATGTACTCTGCATATAAGTTAAATAAGCAGGGTGACAGTATACAGCCTTGATGTACTCCTTTTCCTATTTGAAACCAGTCTGTTATTCCATGTCCAGTTCTAACTGTTGCTTCCTGACCTGCATACAGATTTCTCAAGAGGCAGGTTAGGTGGTCTGGTATTCCCATCTCTTTCAGAATGTTTCACAGTTTATTGTGATCCACACAGTCAAAGGCTTTGGTATAGTCAATAAAGTAGAAGTAGATGTTTTTCTGGAACTCTCTTGCTTTTTCCATGATCCAGCAGATGTTGGTAATTTGATCTGTGGTTCCTCTGCCTTTTTTAAAACCAGCGTGAACATCAGGAAGTTCATGGTTCACGTACTGCTGAAGCCTGGCTTGGAGAATTTTGAGCATTACTTTACTAACATGTGAGATGAGTGCAATTGTGCGGTAGTTTGAGCATTCTTTGGCATTGCCTGCCTTTGGGATTGGAATGAAAACTGACCTTTTCCAGTCCTGTGGCCACTGCTGGGTCTTCCAAATTTGCTGGCATATTGAGTGCAGCACTTTCACAGCATCATCTTTCAGGATTTGAAACAGCTCAACTGGAATTTCATTACCTCCGCTAGCTTTGTTCATAGTGATGCTTTCTAAGGCCCACTTAACTTCACATTCCAGGATGTCTGGCTCTAGATGAGTGATCCCAGCATTGTGATTATCTGGGTCATGAAGATCTTTTTTGTACAGTTCTTCTGTGTATTCTTGCCACCTCTTTTTAATATCTTCTGCTTCTGTTAGGTTCATACCATTTCTGTCCTTTATTGAGCCCATCTTTGCGTGAAATGTTCCCTTGATGTCTCTTGTTTTCTTGAAGAGATCTCTAATCTTTTCCATTTTGTTGTTTTCCTCTATTTCTTTGCATTGATCACTGAGGAAGGGTTTCTTATTTCTCCTTGCTCTTCTTTGGAACTCTGCATTCAGATGCTTATATCTTTCCCTTTCTCCTTTGCTTTTCACTTCTCTTCCACTTAATACTTTTAATCTATGTATTCTATTTATGCTTTATGGGTTACTCTGGATATGTCTGATAACGATTCTTAAGCTTTCCACTTAAGATGAGTGTTATATGCGTGGATAAAGCACAAGTCATACTACTCTGGCAGCTACTGACAAAGGTCCCTGAATTGCCCCAAAACTCTGCAAACTTCTTATGGTAAAGTACCTTTGACAACTATCCTTAAAAAATATGGGATAGGTTAAAAAGAATGAAGCTTAACTCAGCCCATGCCATTTAGAGCACTGACATATTTACACGATCTGCAAAACTATACCAGGCACATATGTGTTCCGGTACCAAAATATGCTTTCCCAAAACCTAGAAAGTATTCTAAGATAGTCTGGGGTTCCAACTAGTAATGTTACTCATGGATTGCATCCTTCTTGAACACTTTTTAAAAAAGAAATAAAAATGAGGGCTTCTGATGAGATGCTCACCAGGGATCTGGCTGCTATGGAGTGGGTGCATCTTGAGTTTTGAGCATCCTGGTGAATGCCATCAGCTCATGTTCTCATTGAGTTCACCAGTGTTGATTTCATCACAGGGAGAGCAGTGTAGTGATGTGTATGTGAGCAGGGCACAGGAGCTGGAGGAGGGGGGCATGCTCTCTCACATCGAGGGTAGTATAAACAAGGATTTGGTCTTCCTCCTACTCCATGGAGGTTCATGTTCCTTATTCTTAATGGACAGTTAGCAAACATATGCTGAAAAAATAAATATTCTTGAGATGAAATGGTGAATCCTTTTACCTCATGCTGGTTCTTCTTGGAATGATTTTCATTCATTCTCTTTGTTTCAGCTCCTCGCTTTCCATTTATTTATTCATCAAATATTTACTGAATGTTTACTGTTAAGCCAGGAACCATCTCAGGCACTGGGATCCAGTCCCCAAAAGGACCTGACTCAAAGGTTGCCACATCTGAGAAGCGTTCCTGAGTATCTTGAGCAGGCATTGCCGATATCTAGATCCATAGTATCTCCATGGTTAAGATATTTATTACACTACATTCTAATTAGCTGTGTTAAGTTCTTTACCCCACTCAAAATTATGAATTTCTTGAAAGGGATGATTGGATCTTGATCACCCCTGTATTCTCACAGCCATCAAAACATTATTTGTGAGATTGTAGATTGATTGCAAAAGTGACTATGACTCTTCACCTTTTCCTGCATCCACAGCTTTGCTGTATGACCTTGTAGTGTCTCTCACCAAGAGGCAGATCTTATTTCCTGATTTCTGGAATGTGCTCTGGCCAATAGAACATAGCAGAAGTGATAACAGGCCAGTTCTGAGACTATATTTCAAGAAAGAACAAGCCTGATCTAGCCTGCTGGATGACAAGAACCCTTGGCTCAATCACTTCTTTGTCTCCCTCGCTAATACCCAGCCAAACACCACTTATGCGAGGAAGCCTAACCTACACCAGCAACCCTCAGCCAACTCCCTAGCTGAACACAGATGAATATGCCCTGCTAAGGTGAGCTGATCTTGGCCCAGATCAGCCAACTTTCAACTAATCCATAAACTCATAAAAAATAATAAATACTGAGTTTGAAGCCACTCAGTTTTGATGTGATTTGTTATACAGCAATTGCTAACTGATACGTTGACATTTTTTTCTTTCAATTTTCTTCCCTTTCTACCCAAACAACAAAAAACAAAGGCTGTTTATGTTCTTATCTAGAAAGCTTAGCATTTTGTTTGGGGAGGAACAGTCAGTTCTTTAGCTTTCTAAATCTAGCCATTGCCAATCTTGCCCTGGTAACTATCTCACTAAATGTTAGAACTGGAAACTGACCTAGTGATCATTTTTACCGCCCCACTCCCATCCCCCACCCTCGCCCACCCCACACAATTCTCGACAAGGAAACTGAGCCGAAAGATGTGGTATAACTTCCTTAAGGTCAACTAATCTCTTCCCAAGAGAAGAACAGTCTACTCTTGTATGGTACCAGAAGAGAACTGTGGGCCTTTGCGTTTGTGGCACATCTTTTAGCTCCCAAGCAAGTTTTGATAACTAGTCTTCCATTTATCTTACTCTTTTAAAAGGTAGAGTTGGCACAAATGTTCATAAACATAGTCAAACTTTATGAGGAATGCTACACGCATCCAAGAACGAGGTTATCAAACTGCGTCAATTACTAAGGGTGTGTAGTATGTGTATTTTCTTCTGCCCCATTTATAATGTTTTTGAACCCTCACTGCAGGCTAAATATATGCCAAGAGTTCTCCAACAGACAGATGTGTGTTCGTGCTTGCCCCTTTACTTGAAGCTTATTAGTCTTACAAAACACCAATTTCTCAACTGACCCCATGATTACTGTTAAACTCCAACTTGGAGAATGCGATCACTCCTGAGGTTTGTTTGCTAGAGGAATTTGAGTCGCTGCTGGATTCTGTGATTCTTGGATGACCATAATCAAACAGGCTCAGGGGTTCTTCAAAGAACATTATTTTCTGGCAAGAAAGCTAACAGCTTCAATTTGAAAAATATATTCTGGGGCCTAACATTTTGGTGTTTGGCTTAGTAGAATATAATATCAACTTTCTTTGCTGCACAGGTGAAGGAAGCATGGATTGGAGATGGGAGGAAAGAGCTAAGGGCTGTGGTTGAAGCATTTTCAAGTGTTGATGGAGTATTTTGCCAGTGAAAGGCAAGAGCTGAGAAACTCATAGGTATCCCACTCTAAATTTATAATAATTGAAACAATGAAGAAAAAGTATTTTTTGTATTGATTTTCTCTTAATCAGAAATCAAATTGAAACTTATCTCACGACAAAGTAAAATTAACTCTTCTGTTAATTACGATGACTATCATCCCCATATTTATTTTGACAGCCAGGTCAGTGGTAGAAAACTATCTTTTTAAATTGCTTCTTGCCTATTATAAATTACAAATTCATACAATTTTGATAAATGATTTTATTCTCTCCTTTATACTTGCTTTGGGGCCTTTCGCAACAGATGATTTTTCAGAGAAATGCCTTGGTGACTTAAAATAAAGAAATGTGAAGAAAGGTCATATCAACAAGATTAACTATGTGGAGAGACATCAGGCAGGCCTTAGAAGTACCTATCAATCAAAGGGAGCCTCATCTTTCCTTTTGTTTTCAATCTAAGGGTGTTCCAAAACCCTGGAATGTTATAAGCAAAACTTAAGAGGCTATTGTGATTGGCTGAGGAGTTGTCAGCCCAGAATTACCTTAAATGTGACTTTGGGCTTTAGGCCTATGTTTTTCCCAATGTTACATCACAGTTGAGATGTACTCTTCAGATTGTCATGAACTCTGTCAGGACTAAAGGGGACATATTATTTGCTAATTTAAACACTTTATGTCAGTTTAGGCAGAATGTCTGAAAAGAGTTGGCTGCTGTTCTGTTCCAAAGCACACATTCTTTACTAAGATGCTAATCTTCCAAAATGACTTTCTTCTACCCAACTTGCAAAGCAGGTGAAATAAAGATAAATGTTAAACTTTACTTTAATTTTACCATGATTGTCAGGATATGGTGAAATTCATTCATTCATCAAACAGGTATCAGGCAACTACTGTGCCCCAGGCATGAGAGTGGATATCAGAGGACCTGCATTTTGCCTTCTGGTGCTCAAAGACTGGTATGGGAGACAGGTGCATAATCAGATTATAGGACTTCTCTGGTGGTACAGTGGATAAGAATCTGCCTGCCATTACAGGGTACATGGGTTCAATCCTTGGTCTAGGAAGATACCAAATGCTTTGAAGAAACTGAGCTCATGCACCACAGCTACTGAACCCATGCTCTAAAGCCCAGGAGCTGCAACTATGGAAGCCCATGTACCCCAGAACCAGTGCCCTGCAACAAAAGAAGCTGCTGCAATGAGAAGCCTGAGCATGGCAATGAGCAGTAACCTGCACGCGCTGCAAGTAGGGAAAGCCCATGTGCAGAAATGATGCTTAGCTCAGCCAAATACAAATAAATAAATAACTTAAAAAAGATCACAGAGTTCTGGGAGCGATTGTTGTTTGTTTGTTTGTTTTTTCTAGCTCTTATATTGAGTCCCTCTGAAGCTTACTTGGTTTTGTGGGGAAAATTAAGCTCCTTTGCTTTGGGAATCTATAGATTGGAGAGAATGCCAAAAAAAGTGAAGAGTGAAGCTAGAGACAGGCACATTTTGTCACTGAAAGGGAAAGAAGGTGCACTTTATCTAAAGCTGGGACTCATAGACCTAGTGAATGAATTTATGGTTACCGGGGGAAGGCTGGGAAGGAGGGATAGATTGGGAGTTTGGGTTTGACATATACACACTGTTATATTTAAAATAGAAGGGTCTACTGGGTCTACTGTAGAAAAAATAAAAATAAATAAATTTGGAAGTGGTATAAGGAGGAGGAGAAAAGCCCTGCTGGAAAAGGTGACCCCAGGATAAATATAAATATAATTTATATTATAAATATTATTGATATAAATATGATTTGATTCCTATTAGAGAGGGACTAACTTTGCATCTTCCCCATGAAATCTCTATCCTTAGTGAGAAATTATCAACTAAAGATTTTGGACCAACTGAAATATCTTTCAGGGTTGCCCATGCTATACTCTGGCAAGTCACTGGAGAAACTTCTGTGTGTTGTTCAGCCTGTTCATGCTGGCAAGTCAATTAACTAATCCAGCCTACTCAACTGGGGGTGTGATGTGGTTTGTACCGTGTTTTGCGGTTAACTTTCATTTATGTTATTATTACTGATGTTATCTGTTATGGATGTTGTAGTGAAAATAAATTTTTCTGCTCTTTCTCTAGGTTCAAGGAAAAGGAGAGTTTTACAAACCAATAAATAAACTTAAAATTTCTCAACACAGAAAATATAGACAGTCCTGTTCTTTGACAAACATGCTGACATTTTCATTTGGAAGGTTTTTGTTTTCAAACAAATGACTTTCTTATTGTTCTCAGGTAGTTCTGTAGTACCTTAGAACGAAAAGATTGAAAAGATAGGTAATTTTCCCAGTTAAATTGAGACTTTAAAATTTCCTTGGACTTTTTGCTGATTTTTCTTGCATATTTTGCACATTTTATACATTTTCCATTTAATACACTCACGAAGGCAGTTCTGGCTTATCTGTGAGTAACTAGGCGCTACCTTGGCTCAGACATTCCTAAATCCATCTATTTTAAGAATTTTAAAGTACCTCTTATCATTTCAGAATTCAGATTCAAAGTCAGGGAAAGGAAAAGAGATATTTGTTCTTGGCTTCAGTCCCATTCTGAACAATATGAGGCTGATATGGTAGCTTGGAGAATGAATTTGGGATGTGTATAGATTTTATTTTAAAACTACTTACAGTTCCTTTCATGAACAAGCAAATGGTGGTTCTGCAACCATCTTCTCCAACTGAAAACACATCTATTGTGAAAGGAACACTCTCTTAGCTCTCAGTGAATAGTTTTAAAATAAAAATAAAACTGTATTGTACTTGTTTGTGGGAAGAGTAAGATTTTTTGCTTAGAAAACCTCTCAGAGAGAGAGAAAGTCAATAATAAGCATAAGATCATTTGTCTCATGAGTTCCTGGAAACTGAGGTACCTGGATAAGAAAGGTGAAGCATAGAATTAACTCTTATTTCCAGATCGTGACTAAAATGAACTGAGCAAATAGGTTTCCAGGTTCCCTCAGCTCTGTGAAAAATCCAACCAGAATTCCTTAGACCATCAATTTTGCTTCGTGTTTTGGAGTCTTACTGTTCCTAAAAATGACAAAATGACTCCACAGTGAGATTATGAAGACCACATAGGTTTCTTAGACGACCCTGGCCAGTGCCTGTCTCTTCCTCACAGGAAGATGCAAGATAAGATACACTTGTTGCATCTCCTCAGTTCATCCCTAAAATCCTGCTATGTTCAGAGTTAGTCTTTCCTGGGCAACACTGACTAGTATTTCTCTTCTCAAGTGTCTCTCAGTGGGTCCTGGGGCTGCATCTTTTTGGATCTCACTGAGTTTTGGCCCACTCTTTCTGGCAAAACCACACAAGCTAACATCCTAATAATTTCTTTCATTTCCTGGCTTTCCTGTTTTACTGTGACTCTTCCTCTATGAGCTCTTGCTTTCAATTAAGTTTCTCTTTAGTGAAACGTGAGAAAGGGTCCTTTCGTTTTCTTTGCTGTTTGTCCTTCTCTTTGCCATCACCATGGGGCCCTTCCAAACTATCATTTTTAAAGGTCACTTGTTTTGTTCTACATGCAGTTGAGTCTGACAGTGGGTTAATGACACCTGAACAAGCCATTTTAAAATTACATGCTGCATGTTCATAAACAACTCTTGAATTAAAGGAGAAGAAAGTAAACTTGTTCCCTTCCAAGAAACCAACACTGAAGATATTAGTTAAAATGTTAAAGTATATTAGCCAATTATATAAAATCCTTTTATATTGCCTTGCTTCATTTCAAACACGGCACGGGCTATTTTGCCTGTGAACTCAAGTGGAACAAAAAGCTACAGAATGCAATTTGTGTCAGAAGCTGGACTACAGAAGGACAACTAATTCTAATTAGTACGAATTCCCCATAGGCCCGAGGGAGGCCAAGTGCAGGAACCAACTGCCTAATGCTGTTTCTATCTTGCAACAGGTGGGCCAAGGCCTTCTAAAGGTTGTCATGGCAATAGCTAATGATAGACCTTTAGCTGGACACCAGTAATTAATTGTGGGCATGTCCAGCCTTTGAATGTGATATCTTTTAATACATTTCTGAACGAAAAGAAGATTGGCTCCTCTAATTGGTTAAAATTAGAAGGCTTTGCCAAGAATTCCTGCTATGGAGTGCAAGTCTGATTTCAGCTTCTCAAACTCAGATTCTTTGCCTATCGCCACATGAAGGAGTAAAGAGAAAGGTATTTATTTCTGATAGCATTCATATTCAGTTGCATAGGGGCTGGAAAGCAAGCTGCTGCTGTTGCTAAGTCACATCAGTTGTGTCTGACTCTGTGCGACCCCATGGACAGCAGCCCACCAGGCTCTTCTGTCCACTCAAGACATTCATGCAATATACTGTTCCATCCATGCTTGAGGCCTATAAGAGGTCTTCCTTCAAAATTCTGACAGGTGATCAGGAATGTCATCAAGTTTCCAGTCTTGAATGTGTACAGCCTACAAGGCAGCTTTCTCTTAGACAGCAGTGATCTTCTGCGACGGTTTCCTGGGTGAGGGGTGGCCTTTGAACATGGGTTGGTTTGGGGATGTGGCCGAGATCTGGGCAGTGGTGGAGCCACCAGCAGGATGAGTCGACTGAAGAAAGACAGCTGCACTGCAAGCTCCATAGACGTCCCTGGGGCACCACTTCAGTCTTTGTAAGCTGCCCTACAAACTAGTCAAGGCCTACCTTGGCAGGAGATTGAGAAATACAGCATGATCCAGTTTTGACAAAGTGTGTGAGAATAGGGTGAAAAAGAATGGATGTTGTCTTCCCTCTGGGTTTGGAATTGTGCTGTTGCCTATTGTGAAATGATAGAATAAGAAGAACAACCTTAACATAAATAATGGCTAACACATATGTGTGCCAGGCATCATGCTAAGTACTTGCCTTATTTGAGTCTTCTGGAAACATTAGGAAATGGGAATTACTATGATTTCAGTTTTAGGGGTCAGAAAACAGAGCTGTACAGAGGTGAACTTGCTCACTATTTCTCAGACAGTAAGGGGCAGAGTCAGGATTTGAACTTAAGTCTGTCTCCAAGGCTTGAGCTGTTCACAAAAGAGAAAGCCATTGAAATAGTGAGTTAAGCTGTGTTTATTTATAGCAAAAAGAATCAGCCTCCCTTTTAAATGATTCAGTCCAAAAGACATTGTGTAATCTCTGAACTCTGAGTTATGAACCCTGAACCTGAATTCCTGAATTCTGACCCCATTTATTGAAATGATTTTTCAAGAGACCTTTCATTAAATACTTATTTTTTAATTACGTGTCCATTTGTCCTTCTTCCCTATCTGTTGAACATAATGGGAAATGCAACTGTTCTTTCTCTTGTTCTAATGGTAAAAAAAGTAAACAAAAAAGGAAGGTGCTCTCCCCCACCTCGCTGTATTAGCCAAAACACACATTTGGAAAGTTCCAGCCACTTCTCTTCTATGTCTGATGTTTTTTTAAAAAATAATGTTTTAGTGAAACAAACTCAGACTCAATCCATTTTAAGAAGTGGATGTTTTAAAATATGAGGTTCTAAGCAAAATGATACTGAATTATACATTTATGAGGATTAACTTGCTTTCATGTATAGTAGTGCTTTTCCTGGGTAAACAATTTCTTTTTGGTTTCCTTGGATAAGAAAAATACACAAATTCATTTTTTTTCTTAGTGAGACCTTAGTTCTTTAGGTGAACACTTGAATTTGAAATATCTATTTTTGTTATCCTCCGAGTGTCAGTGAATAAGTATGAGAAGTACATGAGGAAAAAGAAAACGAAGGCATCTTTAGGATTTCAGTTCCTGAAAAAGTCTTAGCCTTGTTCTTTGACTGCCTTGTCATATGTTTTTTGGGCAACAGACTCTCACACTGTGTTATCACACATCTCCCAAGTTGATACATATATGTGCTTTGTGGTCTCACCTTTACCTGTGTTCATGCATGCTCAGCTGCTAAGTTGTGTCTGATTCTTTGCCACCCCATGAACTGCAGTCCACCAGGTTCTTCTGTCCATGGGATTTTTCAGGAAGAATACTGGAGTGAGTTGCCATTTCTTCCTCCAGGAGGTCTTCCTGACCCAGGGATTGGACCCGATCTCCCATATCTCTTGCACTGGTAGATGGATACTTTATCACTGAGCAACCGGGAAAGCCCCTTGCCCCCAACCACACACGTTCAAAACGGAACAGTTTTTTAATTCACCGTAACAGAGTATTTCTGGGCCATGGGCCTCCAAAGGGGAAAGATTTTAGTCTCATTGTTTTAATACTATTCCTTTTATCAGGCCCTACTGCTCGGTAAATAAGGCAGCCGTTGGAATCTCCATGGATTTACTTTTACCAAACAATTGGAATGAAAATCCTCCAGAGGGTGATGCCCCCACCCCCATCCTGTTACTGGAATCATTTTATTAATAAAATGCTTTTAACATGACCTCCCAAGATTTTGACTCTTATTGCTTGGGTGGCACTAGAGGCTAAAATGAGGTTCCTTTTAATAATGCATTTGCATAAGTTGATCTGAAAGATTCCCATGCGATTACATGACTCCAGGGTTGGCCTGTCATCTCAGAAAAGCCTGAGGTACTCGTCCCAAAGAGATCAAAACTCAAGAATTAACTAGTCTTCAGAAAACGAGAACATCTCTAGGAGCTGTAAAACAAATGATTATCATTTCTTTTTGGCGTTGGACTATGCCAAGCTAGAGAAAAACAGAGCTTTCAAACGTTGACAATCTGGTATATTGAAGTATGACCATTATTTTTTATTTTCCACATTTTTGGTCCAAAGACAGTTCTGAGTAATTGATTCCCATAATGAGCTATGGTTCGTTAGTCAATTTAATTTATAATTGAATTGGATGGATGTAACTCTGTGTAAAATTGTCTCTGAAGAATCTGTTTTGTTCGTCTGTTCAACTTCTGACAGGGATGGAAGAAAATCTAAATTATTCCCTCCTGCATGGGGGAAAAATTCAGTCTCAGCTTCCCTGGTGAAATTAAGAGAAAAAATATTTTTAATAGTTGCCATGCAAAAATATTATGGCTTTACTAAAATTTATACAAGCATGTCAATTAACACATTCATGGCAAGGTTGGTGGATTCAGGCATCTGAGTAAAATGCCTGAGGCAAAGACCTTTCTGAGTGCTCAGAAGGATTTCTCATTATTAGAATGAACACTAGGTCTCTCTGCATTTATTTTTATCAGTTATTGACAAAAGATAGTCTTAATGCTACATAAATATACCCAGAAAACAATAGCTCTAATTTTCCAGGTGTTTTGCAATCATCACAACTTGTATTTTCTATACATTTCTAATAATGGTATAATTTGGGGAACAATTATTAAAATAACCATGTAGAGTTTTTTTAATCCCTTAAGTTTTGAAAGATTGTCAGGAAAATGTTGAACTTTAATTGTTAACAACAGGCTTTCATTTTTGCTCAGAGATTTTTCTCCGGTTTCCCAAGCCCTTCACATTTAAAACTTTTACAACCATCTTAGCACACACTCAAAACAAAGCCATAATTATGTAAAAAGAAATGTTTTACAGTTAATGCCATCTAAGACACTCACCAAGTGCCAAAATGCATAGGATTTTGGTAAAAGGCAATCTGTTCTTTGAGGATAATGCATGCAAACTACTCTTGTGCAAAACCTGAGGCAGGAATAGTACCCCGCCTTAGATCACACCTATGGAGCTGACTTTGATACTATGCCCAGAAGTGGGTTACAGGCTGTGATTTGAATGAAGTTTAATCATTTTTAGAAGTGACGGGCCTTTAGGGTACTCTTGTTCCCTTAGACTTGTTATATCTAAGAGAGACGAAGGCACAGGCTTTATGCTTCCTTGTTAACAATAGTAATACAGTAATGATCTCTAATGATGGACTGTTGTGTGAAATCAACTGACTGCGAAGAAAAGCTAGATGAAAACAGCTGTCATTTAACATCGTCAAACTGTGTTCTTATGTGGACAAAGAGATCATGAATTCACATCCTATAATCTGATGGAGAAGGCATTATATCACTGTATGTCCACTGCCATTTGTATGGGCTTTAATCTAATCCCTTGCAAATGTTAAAAATATATATTTCAGTTAGTTACAATGATATGTATAAATAGGGTTGAATTAAGGTGGGTTAGGATATAAAGGTCAAATGTTACAGCTCCCAAGAGACAGATCTTTTGCTGTTTCTCTTCATGCACACACACCTGAATGCTTTTTTCTCTGACCTTCGAAGGGTTTCACCAGATTTTATTTTTAAATTTCTGACACAGACAAAAAGGATATTTCTTTTGGAAAAATACTGCCCCAACGAGCCAGGCTTGACTTCAGTTCTCAGATTCTAAACAAAGCAGAAATTACTTTAATCAGGTGAATAAAATCACCAGAGATCACCTAAATTAATAATTGTTACATTCCTCCTGTAGAATTTTTCAGTAGGACTCATCTTTTCTGGAAGTCAGCTATGTAGAATGGATTGAAAGGTGAATCTAACAAAATATTCAAATCCACATCAATCATTCATACAAAATGCACTGTTCAATGAGGGCCGACTCTGGAGCCCAGATAAGCAGTGTCGCAGTAAGTTATGTTCTTTGGGAGCCAAATCAGCTGTGATCAATCATCTAGTAACCCGCATAAGTTACATTTTTACTTTAGTCCTTAAACTCTTTTGAGTGTACTTTGAAAAGTATTGTTTTTGTCTAAAGTAGTAGATCAATACTGGGATCAATAAGTGTTCATTTCCAACTAACAAGGACAATGGGAAGTGAATTCCTTTAAATAGTTTCATAGCAAGAAATGTTGAGTTGAATAGTAGATCATTAATATGTCCAATTTTAAGCAGGGATCTTAAAAACCTTCACTAGGATAACTCTCAATGAGTACTCCCTTTAAGACAACTGTACTATTTCTGGAATTTCCAGGAAATTCATCAAAACCTTATGTATTGATAACCTCTATAGTTTTAATCCAAAGTCAATAAAATGTAAATCATGATTTGTTGATAGTTTTGACTTTCGTGAAATTTTATAACACATTTTGTGTGATGAGGTGGACACCTTTGCAATGGCACTAGTGAATATTAGAGGGGAGAATAAGGAGGGCTCTGTTCTCAGACCCACACTTCTAGATGTGGGATCATGGAAGGGGGCCTGTTTACTGGTCTTGAGACCAGGAGAAAGAAGGAAGACCGGGACACTAGTCAGGTCAATCTTTTCTGAATATTCACTAGTTTTCACAGTATGTCTTTTAACTGGTTCCTTGAGGGAGGGACTATGGCTTATATTCTATTGTCTTCAGGAGTTGCTAGTGTCCAATGGAGATATTTTTCCAGTACCTTGTAGTTTTGACTTAAAGGCTTGCCATTGATTAAGTGGCTTTATTTCTACAACAGCAAGGGCCGGCTCAGATGAGAAGTGGGCAGGCATTGCAAGGTTGGATGGATTATAAAGTGGCCTCTTGGATGGACCGTAAAGGGGCCCTTAAAGTAGCAGGCTTCGGGCTTTGAGAGAACAGAGAAGGTAGGATGTGGAATGGGCAAGAAAAAAGGGACTTGCTCCTTCCTGGGCAAATGTTTCCAAATTCTTTCAAGAACACCCCCTAATTAAAAAAAAAAATCCCTTGCATAGACATCTATACATGTTTGTTTATAAATTATATACATGTGCCACTATCATCAGTTAACACTTCAAACACAAAGTCCAAGGCTAAGTTTACCATTTACAACAATGAATGTAGCTGCCTTAAAACATTTTTTTGTTTATTATTGGTTGACTTATTACCATATAAACTTATATTGCCCTTCTTTTAGTTAGTAACATGGTGTTGAAGAGCTCAAGCTTGTGCTTACATTACTGTTTTCATCTTTGATCCGTAGTCTTTTAATCTGCATTAATTTCAAGCTATAGTTTGCAGCAATTTAAAAACATAAGGTGTCCACTTTGTGAGGTTAGTGTAACTAAAGTCGGATAACAGACTCCATGAATCCATTTTATCAGTACGTTTAACCTTCAGTAATGGCGTGTTGCATGTGCTTTCATCCCCTCTGCTCCGAATCTCGTGGTCGCCACACCACTCAAGGCTGCCTGATACACATACAGACTGGGATGGGCGTGAAAGTTGATTCCAATAGGAAATATTTATAAAACTTAGTTCTATATAAATATAGATGAACATCACAATATTTCACCCTGCATAACAAATTGTCATTTTACATAAGCCATTTTACAAAACAATGTGCTAGACTATAGGGAAAACACCCCACTAATTTCTGAGTGTGAACAGACTTCATTGTATTATGACTATCAGAGATGCTGAATTCTGTACTCCTATTTGGGGGAAGGTCGGCTTACATTATGAGGCTTCCCTGGTGGCTCAGAGGGTAAAGAATCTGCCTGCAATGCAGGAGACCTGGGTTTGATCCCTATATCAGGAAGATCCCCTGAAGAAGAGAATGGCTACCCACTCTGATACTCTTGCCTGGAAAATCCCATGGAGAGAGGAGCCTGGAGGGCTACAGTCCATAGGGTCGCAAATAGTCAGACAGGACTAAAGCAACTTAGCATACATATACAAGCTTGCATTATAGACAAAGAGAGTCATTTCCGCTTCCTCTCTCTTAAAGAAATACACAAGAATGGGAATTTATTTACCTTCATTAATTCTATAAACATTTAATGGAAACACTCTGTAAGTCTGGCATTCAGTCTCTGTCTGTATGGAATTTATGTTCTAATAGAGAAAATGGAAGCAGGAAATGATAATACATCCAAATAAGTGCACAAAATGGAGAAGAAAATGGCAACCCACTCCACTATTATTGCCTGGAAAATCTTATGGGCAGAGGATCCTGGTGGGCTACAGTCCAGGGGGTTGCAGAGAGTTGGACACGATTGAGTACACACACACAGTTGCATTAATGACAGTGAACACGGTGCTCTTTCCACCTGGAGAGATGCTTCACTAGGTTGTGTAAGGTCAGGAAAGCTCCCCAGAGGAAGTGACTTGGGAGCTGAGGGCTCAAACTAAGTAGCACTGGTCCTAAAGTGAGAGAGAGAGAGCAAGGTATCTTGGGAGAACTGAAGGAATTCCTTGAAGGCTGGGGTATAGAATGTGAGGTAGTAGGAAATGAGACTGAAAAGGTTAAAAAGAGAGGTTAGATTTAGTAAGATCTTCTCTATTCTATTATTAAAGTTTGAGTTTTATCCTGAGAGCAAAGGAAAGACATTTCAACAGGGGACATAGATGATGAGAGGAAGTACAGGAAGTAATGTACTCTAATGCCTTGCACGTGTGAAGTACTCAATGAGTGGCAGCTCTGATGAACATTGTCAATACCATCATCAAACTGATTTATCAGTATTATTATCAGATTTGATCTGTGGAGGAGACCCTGGGGGAAAGAGAAATGGATATAACTTGGAGAAGGGTTGCAGTCGGACAGGACTGAAGCTACTGAGCATACACACATGTATTAGCTTCACAAGTCATATTCCATCAAGGTGAATTTTTCACTGTGCACTAAGGACTGAACGTTTCTTTAGATTATGTAAGTTTTAACAAAGGCATTGTTAATGGTGTTGCTGACAATTCTGAAGATAATTTCTCTTGGTGTTGTCAACATCTGCCCAGAAAAATTTAGAGAGATTGCTTTCTTTAATGTCCTCGGGCTGCCATCTTATTAAAGGGAAACAACCTCAAACCTTTCCTCTGTGCGAGTCTCAGTGCAAGAGTGTCCAAATGAATACAGATGTGGAGCTTCACATTCTTAGGGGGAAGATGGGCTACGTAAGATTATCTTAGAAATGGTCAGAGAAATCCAACTGCTGCTGCTGCTGCTAAGTCGCTCCAGTCGTGTCCGACTCTGTGCGACCCCATAGATGGCAGCCCACCAGGCTCCCCCGTCCCTGGGATTCTCCAGGCAAGAACACTGGAGTGGGTTGCCATTTCCTTCTCCAATGCATGAAAGTGAAAAGTGAAAGTGAAGTCGTGTCCAACCCTCAGCGACCCCATGGACTGCAGCCTTCCAGGCTCCTCCGCCCATGGGAGTTTCCAGGCAAGAGTACTGGAGTGGGTTGCCATTGCCTTCTCCGAGAAATCCAACTAAAGTATCATTTTAAAGGAAACTAGTTGTTAAGGGAATAAAAGACTAGATGTTGTAAAAACCTAGCTGTGTTTTAGGCATTTCATCACACAAGAAAACAGGTGGCTTATTCCCATTTTTGGATACACTAATACCTGCTGTGCTGAAATTAAACCTCACGTGAAACAGGTATTTAGAATGCCCATCAGAAAAAAGATTAAAAACAGTAAATCTCAAGCTCATGAGGTCCAGACTAAATCTGGCAAGCAGCCTATTCTGCAAATGACTTTCTACTCTTGAAGACAGCAAACTTCAGCCTGGCCAGGCAAAGGCCCTGCACAAATGCCGCAAGAGAATCTTTTCTTTTTCTTTCTTGCATGAAGGGTAGTGATGCCTCAATTCTTTACTCAGCAAAAACAAGATTTATTCCCAAAGGAAAGAATTTAATTCCCTGAGACAAGAGTGTGAAAAACCGACGAAAGGAAATATGAGCCCCTCTTCAAATGATGTAGGGGAAAGTCAGAAGGAACTAGTCTGTATGCGGGATGGATCATTTCCATCTGTCAGAGTGTGAAGTTGTATGATTCCACCACCTTCACTGCAATGAGAGACGATTCTCCCCCAAACAAAGAGCAAAACAAATATTAGTTTGTGATTCTGCTTAACAAGTCAGAAAGTGCACAAGAAAGGCAAATGTAATTTAAAGGTGGCATAAGGAAGCTAAGGGTATATAATTCGGAACAGATGATTTTTGTTGTGTGTACACATGGTCAAGTTATAGTTTACCTTTGACTTTTATGTGTGCCTTCCCTTTTGGGTGCATTTCATCCAATACTGCTCCAGATTTATACGTGTAATATAACCTAGAGAATGATGTACAGTATTCAATACTTTTTTGTTGGTACTATCCATTTACAATAACAAACAGTTAAAAAGATAAAATGTAATGATAATAGTAAACAAAAATTCAGTGTTTTTCTAGTTTCTCATATCTAACTTTATCATTTCCTCTAACGTGTATCTGTTGACCATTTTAAACTCTTTTCCTTCTTACTTTCACTTCCATTTTGTCCACTTTGTCACCATATTCCTCTAGATCCCTAAATCCTTAAACATTCCTTCTTGCTTTCATATTTAAAATAAGCTTTAAAATAGGGACTTCCCTGGCAGTCCAGGGGTTAAGAACCTGTACTTCCATTGCAGAATCAATGGGTTCGATTTCTGGTGGGAGAACTAAGATCCTGTGTGCCTTGTGGCTTGGCCAAAACAAAAAATAATAAATTTTAAATGATTACTTTCTCATATTAAAATGCTCGATTTTCATCTTTCTTAGCTATTACCTTTAGTTTTTTCTCTACATTTACATTGTCTTCAAAGCACCACCTTTTGTCTCTCTCCCTGCTTCTCATGTTCTTCCCTTTCTCTGAGCTTCTACTAACTCAAGTCACATCACTTCTTTTCTCTTCCATTATGCCTCTTCCTTTTTACTTCGTTCATCAGCTGTTTTTTCCTTTCCTCCCTGGCTCTTTTTCCTTTTGTTTTGCCTCCTTTCTATCAGCTTATCTTTACTTCCTCTTTCTCTGCCTTTTTTCCCCCTCTCCTTATAATATACCCTACTGTAGAGAATAACATGGAAATACTACAAGTATAACGTGTGATTTTTCTCTGAAGCAGTAAGAACACAAGAAAAATATAATGCGATAATTTTAGGGAAATAATATATCAGACACAAGTATGTCCTGCAATATTAGAACATGGCTTAGAAATGGATTGACCAGATCTTTCTATTATAACATGGATACAGAACCATGATACTATATTTCTTCCAGGAGCACTTTGTTTGTAAAAAATGTCATTTTATCCCAAATTCCAAATATTGAATAGTGCTATTAGAATCTGTCAACCATTGTAAATTCAACAAATGTAGTTATACTCAGAATGTTGGGCTCTAGGATTTTGTAGGTTTTCTGCTTGAGCTGCTGATGATCTTCAGCCTTAAGATATCATAGGCACATTTTGAAGTCAACTATTTGTTAGAATTGTGAAGTTAACTGAGATCCAAAGAGTGGACATTGGGAATACTTGATATCAGCCCTAGGGGTTGAAATCAGGCCACAGTCAAAATATTTGCAGAGGAAATGAGCCAGTGCACTCTTTATTTGGAGTATAGAGATGAAGACAATCAAGAAGATACTTAGTTATTTCAGTTCAGTTCAGTTCAGTTCAGTCACTCAGTCGTGTCTGGCTCTTTGCGACCCCATGAATCGAAGTACGCCAGACCTCCCTGTTTATTACCATCTCTCGGAGTTCACTCAGACTCATGTCCATCGAGTCAGTGATGCCATCCAGCCATCTCATCC